>PVHY01022433.1:0-22403 GCA_004024945.1 Uropsilus gracilis
GCTTTGCAGGGTAGAGTATTCTTGGCTGGCACCTTTTTTCTTGGAGTTTTTTGTAGATGTGACTCCATTCTCTCCTTGCCTGGAGTGTCTCTTCAGAAAAATCTGAGGTCAGTCTAATGGATTTTCCTTTGTAGGTTGTCTGTTTCTTTTCTCTAGCCATTCTCATTATTTTTTCCTTATCTTGGGTTCTAGAAAGTTTACGATGATATGTCTTGCTGTGGCTTTTCTTTCATTAAAGTAATTTGGTGTCCTTTTGGCTTCCTGTATGTCTATATTTCTTTCTTTCTTCAGATTTGGGAAGTTCTCCTCTATTATTGTTTTGAATAGTCTTTCAGTTCCCATAACTCTCTCCTCTCCTTCTGGGATTCCTATTACTCTTATGTTTCTTTTCCTTCAGGAATCTGACATATCTCTGAGCTTGTCTTCAGTCCTCCTACTTTGCTTTTCTCTCTCTCTTTTTCTTTCTTTGTCCTCTCTATTTCTGTATCCACAAGTGTGCTTATACGTTCCTTTATTTCATCTATTCTACCGCCATGGTTTTTCTGTGTGTTTTTGAACTCATATATTGCAACATTTAAATCTTGAGTCTCTTTCAATTTCAATTTTAGGGATTCATTTTTATTCTTTAGTTCGTTGATTAGGGTATGCATATTGATGCTTTCTTTTTTATATGTTTCTATTACCTCCCTTAGTGCATTAATTGCTTCTATCATACTATTGTCCTTTTTTTCTAATTCTTCTTTTAATTGCTGGAATGCATTTAACATGTTAATAGAGGAATCTTTTTCTGAGATGCAAATCATTTTTTTGGAGTTTTCTGGAGATTGTCCTTTCTTTGTTGGCGATGGATTACTTCCTGTAGGGCTTGCTTGCATGTTTAAAGTTTTTCTCCTTACTGTGTTTTGCTTTCGAACCTGTTCTACATATTTAGAACCCATGGATCTTGTGTTGGTTGGCATGTTGATGGGAGTGTATTCCAGGTGAAAGTAGATCTGTACTTTAGTTTAGTTTAGTAATTTGATCTTCAGCAGCCAACCTGGCGTGGGCAAGGTGTGCCGGTTTCCGGAGGAACCTGGAGGCGGGGCTTGGCTCCCAGGGGTGGCGGAGGTGGCGCGCGGTGAGGGGCTCCCTCCCAGGGCTCTGGACCGGTGCGGGTGACCTTCAGCAGCTAGCTAACCTGGGTGGGCAAGGTGGGCCTGTTTCCGGAGGAACCTGGAGGCGGGTCTTGGCTCCCAGGGGTGGCGGAGATGGTGCGCGGTGAGGGGCTCCCTCCCAGGGTTCTCGGCAATGGATTTCTATGTTGATTTTTAGGTTTAGGGAGACTAGGTTTAGGAAAAGCAAATTTTGGAGGATGAGGATTTCGATCCTCAGACAATCAACATTTTACTGTCTGATCGTCCAAATCCCATTCCTCTAAATTGCTGGAGTGATACATACAGTATCCTGCCTATCTTCTATTAAATTAGAACCACACGCATCTTTTGGAAAGTTAACTGGTCTAGGTTCCTGCTCGTCCTCCTCAGAAGAGGTCTCATGGACCAGACCTTCAAAATTTGTGGAGTCTTTTAAAAGCTCTCTCATTTGCAACCATAATGGATAGGCACAAGAGGGCAATACACTTTCACCATGTTCCTGGACATAAAGCCTCATTTCATGACCCACTTTTTTCCAATGACAAAGTCAAACTTCCGTTTTCTAGAAACCAAGGGCTAACTTTCTTAATGAACTCAAAGAAATATTTTAATGTGTCGTCTGACACCTTAATACCTTTGCTAGCCATCATATGTTTAAAAACCGAGAGACAGATTTTTTCATTTTTGAATCAGTTTGTCCCATGATTATTATAGATTAGTTACACTTAACTGATGATCCTTTATCAGCGGAGATGCAGAATCTTGGTAGATCCGGCCTGTTGTCTTGAGAGAAAGAAAGAAAGAAGATTACCTTTCCAGAGGTCCCTGGATTCAGGCACCAGTTGCTACGGACTGGCCGGGCGAGGACGCAGGCCGCAGATAACCAGAGTTCAGCTGGGCAAGAAAGATACAGGGCTGGCGATTGGCGAACAGACACACACTCAAGGGAATCTGCTGTGATTTATTTGAGGTTTTCGTGGATATATATAGTGTTTTAGGCTATTACATCAGCATTCTATGATTGTATGCAATTAACATATCAACAGATTGCAGATTTATCTTAGGTGTAACTTAAACATTTTAACTAACAACATAACATTCCCAAATGCATTCCAAAACAATCTTTTACTTTGTTATCCCTTCACTGAGACTCCACCAAGGTAAATAGGATTTGCTTTGAAACTTAAACATTTAACATAATGTTCTCAAAAGCATTCCAAAACAATCTTTAGTTACTCCTTCACTGAGACTCCACCAAGGTAAATAGGATTTACTTTGAAACTTAAACATTTTCACATAATGTTCTCAAAAGCATTCCAAGGCAATCTTTTGTTATTCCTTCACTGAGACTCCACCAAGGTAAGTAGGATTTGCTTTGACTTTTTAACGGAAATACTCTGACTACAGGGCTGCTTAGAATTGTTTAGTAAATCAGAGGATGACCTCAAAAACTCCCTTGCCTGGGGTCTGGGGGCAGCGCCCTAAAGGTCCCCTGTGAAGGTCAGCTCCCAGAAACACCCATCCTGTGGGGGCAGAGAGCTTCGCCCATGGGTGCTTTCTCCCCATGGGTCCCCCTTTTCAGGTCTGCTCCCACATTTCTCAGTAGTGCTGCAAATCATGAAACTTAAGAGTTGATTGTGGCATGCACTGGTATTCAATTCTACTCTATTAACTGTGCAACCTAGAGAGAGTGCATCTCTAAACATAAATATACAGAGAAGTTACAGTAAGTTATAAACTGCTACTTTGCTGTCCATTTGTAATTCTCAGGCGATCAGTGGAAAATGCATGCAGTTGTCCTAAGGTTGAAATCCGCAGGAATTTCAGTGAAAACAAGCGTTTACTCAGAGTGCTAGAAATCATTAAACTTAGGAGCTGGATGTGAGATGGACTGGTATTCTATTCTCCTCTATGAACAGTGCAAGACAGGGAGAGTTCATCTCTGAACATTAAAGAACAGAGAAGTTACAGTAAGATATAAACTGCTCCTTTGCCATCATTTGTAATTCAGAGGCCTTCAGCACAAAACACAGACATTTGGCCTAAGGCCAAAGTCCACAGGATAGTCAATGAAAACAAGTGTTACTAGGTAGTGCTGGAAATCATGAACCTTAGGAGCTGGGTTAGAATATCAAAGTACAAAATAGTTAGAGTCACATTAAAAACTATTTTGTGACTCTTTGTATTTCAGAGGCGTTCAGTGTAAAAAGGAGGCAGTTAGCCTGAATGGCCGAAATCCGCAAGATTTTCTATGAAAACAAATGGTTCTGAGTAGTGCTGGAAATCATGAACCTTAGGAGCTGGATGTGAGATGGACTGGTATTCTACTCTCCTCTAGGAACAGAGCAAGACTGGGAGAGTTCATCTTAGAACATCAAAGTAGAGAAAAGTTACAGTAAGTTAGATACTGCACCTTTGCGTGTGTTTGTAATGAAAACGTGATCAGCGCCTAACGCAGGCAGTTGGCCTAATGCGGAAATGCCAGCATTTTCAATGAAAACAAGCTTTTCTCAGAACTGCTGAAAATAATGAAACCTAGGAGTGGGATGTGAGATGGACGGGTATTCTAATCTCCTCTATGAACAGAATAAGTTCGGGAGAGTTCATCTTAGAATATCAAAGTACAAAAAAGTTACACTAAGTTATAAACTGCTCCTTTGCCATTTGTTTATAATTCAAAGGGGTTAGCGCAAAACGCAGGCAGTTGGCCTAAGGTGGAACTGCCAGCATTTGCAATGAAAACAAGCATTTCTCAGAACTGCTAGCAATAGTGAAACTTGGGAGCTGAATGTGTGATGGACTGGTATTCTATTCTCCTCTATGAACAGTGCAACACAGGGAGAGTGCATCTCTGAACAGCAAAGTACAGAGAAGTTACAGTAAGATATAAACTGCTCCTTTGCACTCAGATGTTTTTCAGATACGGTCAGCGCAAAATGCAGGCTGTTCGCCTGAAAGGGCGAAATATAAAATATTTTCAATGAAAACTAGCGTTTCTCAGAGGTGCTAGAAATCATGAACCGTAGAAGCTGTTTGTGCGTTGCAGTGGTATTCTATTCTCCTGTAGAAACTGTGCATCATAGGGAGATTTCATCTCTAAACATCAAGGTACAGAGAAATTACAGTAAGATATACAGTTTCTTCGCAGTCAGTTTGCAGTACAGAGGCTTTCAGTGCAGTTTGTTATTCAGTTTCGTTAAGCTCAAAACGCAGGCAGTCTGCCTCTAAGGCCTAAATCCCAGGATTTTCTATGAAAACAAATGGTTCTGAGTAGTGCTGGAAATCATGAACCTTAGGAGCTGGATGTGAGATGGACTGGTATTCTACTCTCCTCTAGGAACAGAGCAAGACCGGGAGAGTTCATCTTAGAACATCAAAGTAGAGAAAAGTTACAGTAAGTTAGATACTGCACCTTTGCGTGTGTTTGTAATGAAAAGGCATTCAGCGCCTAACGCAGGCAGTTGGCCTAATGAGGAAATGCCAGCATTTTCAATGAAAGCAAGCTTTTCTCAGAACTGCTGAAAATAATGAAACCTAGGAGCGGGTGATGGACGGGTAGTCTACTCTCCTCTATGAACAGAGCAAGACCGGGAGAGTTCACCTTAGAACTCAAAGTAGAGAAAAGTTACAGTAAGTTATATACTGCTCCTTTGCATGTGTTTGCAATGAAAATGCGTTCAGCGGCAAACGCAGGTAGTTGGCCTAAGGCGGACTCCCAGCATTTGCAATGAAAACAAGCATTTCTCAGAACTGCTAGCAATAGTGAAACTTGGGAGCTGGATGTGTGATGGACTGGTATTCTATTCTCCTCTATGAACAGTGCAACACAGGGAGAGTGCATCTCTGAACAGCAAAGTACAGAGAAATTACAGTAAGATATAAACTGTTTCTTTGCAGTCAGTTTGCAGTACAGAAGCTTTCAGTGCAGTTTGTTATTCAGCTTTGTTAAGCTCAAAACGCAGGCAGTCTGCCTGTAAGGCCCAAATCCGCAGGATGTTCTAGGAAAACAAATAGTCCTCACTAGCCCTGGAAATCATGAACCTTAGGAACGGGATGTGAGATGGACGGGTATTCTACTCTCCTTTATGAACAGTGCAAGGCATGGAGAGTTCGTCTTAGGACATCGAAGTAGAGAAAAGTTACAGTAAGTTAGATACTGCTCCTTTGCGTGTGTTTGTAATGAAAAGGCATTCAGCGCCAAACGCAGACCGTTGGCCTAAGGTGGAAATGCCAGCATTGTCAATGAAACAAGCTTTTCTCAGAACTGCTAAAATAATGAAACCTAGGAGCAGTATGTGAGATGGACGGGTAGTCTACTCTCCTCTATGAACAGAGTAAGTCCGGGAGAGTTCATCTTAGAACATCAAAGTACAAAATAGTTACAGTCAGATTAAAAACTATTTTGTGACTCTTTGTATTTCAGAGGCGTTCAGTGTAAAAAGGAGGCAGTTAGCCTGAATGGCCGAAATCCGCAAGATTTTCAATGAAAACAAATGGTTCTGAGTAGTGCTGGAAATCATGAACCTTAGGAGCTGGATGTGAGATGGACTGGTATTCTACTCTCCTCTAGGAACAGAGCAAGACCTAGAGAGTTCATGTTAGAACATCAAAGTAGAGAAAAGTTACAGTAAGTTAGATACTGCACCTTTGCATGTGTTTGTAATGAAAAGGCGTTCAGCGCCTAATGCAGGCATTTGGCCTAATGCGGAAATGCCAGCATTTTCAATGAAAACAAGCTTTTCTCAGAACTGCTAAAAATAATGAAACCTAGGAGCTATATGTGAGATGGACGGGTAGTCTACTCTCTTCTAGGAACAGAGCAAGACCGGGAGAGTTCATCTTAGAACATCAAAGTACAAAAAGTTACACTAAGTTATAAACTGCTCCTTTGCCATTTGTTTATAATTCAAAGGGGTTAGCGCAAAACGCTGGCAGTTGGCCTAAGGTGGAACTGCCAGCATTTGCAATGAAAACAAACGTTTCTCAGAACTGCTAGCAATAGTGAAACTTGGGAGCTGGATGTGTGATGGACTGGTATTCTATTCTCCTCTATGAACAGTGCAACACAGGGAGAGTGCATCTCTGAACAGCAAAGTACAGAGAAGTTACAGTAAGATATAAACTGCTCCTTTGCACTCAGATGTTTTTCAGATACAGTCAGCGCAAAATGCAGGCTGTTCGCCTGAAAGGGCGAAATACAAAATATTTTCAATGAAAACTAGCGTTTCTCAGAGGTGCTAGAAATCATGAACCGTAGGAGCTGTTTGTGGGTTGCAGTGGTATTCTATTCTTCTGTAGAAACTGTGCATCATAGGGAGATTTCATCTCTAAACATCAAGGTACAGAGAAATTACAGTAAGATATAAACTGCTCCTTTGCAGTCAGTTTGCAGTAGAGATTTTCAGTTCAGTTTGTTATTCAGATTCATTAAGCTCAATACCCAGGCAGTCTGCCTGTAAGGCCTAAGTCCGCAGTTTTTTCTATGATAAGAAATGGTTCTGAGTAGTGCTGGAAATCATGAACCTTAGGAGCTGGATGTGAGATGGACTGGTATTCTACTCTCCTCTAGGAACAGAGCAAGACCGGGAGAGTTCATCTTAGAATATCAAAGTAGAGAAAGGTTACTGTAGTTATATACTGCTCCTTTGCGTGTGTTTGTAATGAAAAGGCATTCAGCGCCTAACGCAGGCAGTTGGCCTAAGGCGGAACTCCCAGCATTTGCAATGAAAACAAGCATTTCTCAGAACTGCTAGCAATAGTGAAACCTGGGAGCTGGATGTTTAATGGACTGGTATTCTCTTCTCCTCTGTGAACACTGCAACACTGGGAGAGTTCATCTCTGACCATCAAAGTACAGAGAAGTTACAGTTTGATATAAACTGCTCCTTTGCACTCAGATGTTTTTCAGAAACGGTCAGCGCAAAACGCAGGCTGCCACCTGAAAGGGCGAAATCCAAAGTGTTTTCAGTGAAAACAAGCGTTTCTCAGAGGTGCTAGAAATCATGATCTTTAGTAGCTGGATGTGAGATGGACACCTGTTCTGTTCTACTCCACAAACTGGGCAACCTAGAGAGATTTCATCTCTAAACATCAAGGAACAAAGAAGTTGCAGTAAGATAGAAACTGCTCCTTTGCAGGCAGTTTGTTATTCAGATCCGTTCAGTGCAAAACACAGGCAGAAATCTGTAGGATTTTCAATGAAAACAAGTGTTTCTCAGTAGTGCTGGAAATCATGAACCTTAGGAGTGGTTGTGGGTTGCGCTGGTATTCTATTCTCCTCTAGAATCTGTGCATCATAGGGAGATTTCATCCCTAAACATCAAGGTACAAAGAAATTACAGTAAGATATAAACTGCTCCTATGCAGTCAGTTTGAAATACATCGGCTTTCAGCACAGTTTGTTATTCAGGTACGTTAAACTAAAAACGCAGGCAGTCTGCCTGGTAAGCCTAAATCCGCAGGATTTTCTATGAAAACAAATGCTTCTCAGTAGTACTGGATGCAAGAACCTTCAGAGCTGGATATGCGATGGACTGGTATTCTACTCTCCTCTATGAACAGTGCAACTCAGGGAAGGTTCATCTTAGAACATATTCTACTCTCCTCTATGAACAGTGCAACTCAGGGAAGGTTCATCTTAGAACATCAAAGTACAAAAAAAAAAAGTTACAGTCAGATAAAAACTACTTTGTGTCTCTTTGTAATTCAAAGGCGTTCAGTGCAAAAAGCAGGCAGTTAGCCTGAATGGCCGAAATCCGCAGGATTTTCTATGAAAACAAATGGTTCTCAGTAGTGCTGGAAATCATGAACCTTAGGAGCTGGAAGTGAGATGGACTGGTATTCTACTCTCCTTTATGAACAGTGCAAGACATGGAGAGTTCGTCTTAGGACATCGAGGTAGAGAAAAGTTACATTAAGTTAGATACTGCACCTTTGCATGTGTTTGTAATGAAAAGGCATTCAGCACCAAACGCAGACCATTGGCCTAAGGTGGAAATGCCAGCATTTTCAATGAAAACAAGCTTTTTTCTCAGAACTGCTAAAAGTAATGAATCCTAAGAGCTGTATGTGAGATGGACGGGTAGTCTACTCTCCTCTATGAACAGAGTAAGTCCGGGAGAGTTCATCTTAGAACATCAAAGTACAAAATAGTTACAGTCAGATTAAAAACTATGTTGTGACTCTTTGTAATTCAGAGGCGTTCAGTGTAAAAAGGAGGCAGTTAGCCTGAATGGCCGAAATCCGCAGGATTTTCTATGAAAACAAATGGTTCTCAGTAGTGTTGGAAATTATGAACCTTAGGAGCTGGATGTGAGATGAACTGGTATTCTACTCTCCTTTATGAACAGTGCAAGACATGGAGAGTTCGTCTTAGGACATCGAAGTAGAGAAAAGTTACAGTAAGTTGTATACTGCTCCTTTGCGTGTGTGTTTTTTTTTAATATTTTATTTTTATTTTTTTTTACTTTGTTATACATATTTTTTTAAATTAATTAATTTATTTATTTTACCGGGATTCACCCCCCCCACCCTCCCTGACCATGACCTTGCGTGTGTTTGTAATGAAAAGGCATTCAGCGCCAAACGTAGACTGTTGGCCTAAGGTGGAAATGCCAGCATTTTCAATGAAAACAAGCTTTTCTCAGAACTGCTAAAAATAATGAAACCTAGGAGCAGGATTTGAGATGGTTGGGTATTCTATTTTCATCTATAATCGGCATCATAGGGAGATTTCATCTCTAGACATAACAGTACAGAGAAGTTACAGGTAGATATAAACCGCCTCTTTACAGTCAGTTATTCATATTTATTCATCGCAAAATGCAGGCAGTTGGTCAGAAAGGGCGAAATCCGCAGGATTTTCAATGAAAACAATTGTTTCTTGCAAATTAAAACCACATTGATATACCATCTTACACCAGTAAGAACGGCCCATATAAATAAAACAGACAACAACAAATGTTGGTGCAGATTTGGAGAAAAAGGAACTCTCTTACACTGCTGGTCGGAGTGCAAACTGGTTCAGCCTCTATGGAAGACGGTGTGGAGGACCCTCAAACAATTAAAAGTGGACTTACCATTCAACCCAGCAATCCCACTACTAGGAATCTACCCAGAGGACATGAAGACATTAATTCAAAAGGGCACATGTACGCGCACATGTTCATTGCTGCCCTGTTCACAGTTGCAAAGAACTGGAAACAAACCAAATGCCCCCAAACAGATGATTGGCTAAAAAAAATGTGGTACATATACACGATGGAATACTACGCATCCATCAAGGAGGACAAACACATGTCATTTTCAGCAACCTGGATGGAACTAGAGGGACTCATATTGGCAGAAATAAGTCAAAAAGAAAAAGAGAAGTACAGGATGGTCTCACTTATATGATGGATATAGGGAAGAACAAACAAACAAATAAGAAAAAATGAAAACAACCAATGGGACTGAACCATGGAGCGAGAGAGGAGGAGGGGGAAGATAGCGGGGGAGGTAAACAACAGGCTAAACAACCAACAACTGAACATCAACTTAACCAACCAACAATTTGCAGAAAAATGGGAGCAGGAGTGACTGAAGGGGGGATACAGAGGGGAGATATGGAGGGAGGAGGAGGGATCAATTTATGCAAAATTGTGACAAATCAATAAAAAAATAAAAATTAAATAAAAGATAAAAAAACAATTGTTTCTCAGTAGTGCTGGCAATCATGAACCTTAGGAGCTGGTTGTGGGTGCACTGGTATTCTATTCTCCTCTATAAACTGTGTATCATAGAGAGATTTCATCTCTAAACATCAAGGTACAGAGAAGTTACAGTAAGATATAAACTGCTCCTTTTCAGTCAGTTTGTAATAAAGAGGCTTTCAGCGCAAAATGTAGGCCGTCTGCCTATAAGGCCTAAATCCAAAGGATTTTCTATGAAAACAAATGTTTCTCAGTAGTGCTGTTTTCATGAACCTTAGGAGATATATGTGAGATGGACTGGTATTCTCCTCTCATCTATGAACAGTGCAACACAGGGAGAGTTCATCTTATAACATGAAAATACAGAGAAGTTACATGAAGATATAAACTGCTCCTTTGCAGTCAGTTCGTTATTCAGATATGTTCAGCGCAAAACGCAGGCAGTTGGCCTGAAAGGCCGATAACTCCAGGATTTTCAATGAAAACAAGAGTTTCTCCGTAGTGCTGGAAATCACGAACCTTAGGAGCTGGATGTGAGATGGTTGGTATTCTATTCTCCTCTATAAACAGAGTAACAAAGGGAGAGTTTACATCTGAACATCAAAGTACAGAGAAGTTACAGTCAGGTATATACTGCTCCTTTGCAGTCAGTTTTTTATTCAGATAGGTTCAGCGCAAAACGCAGGCTGTTCAATTGAAAGGGCGAAACTGAAAGGGTTTTCAGTGAAAACAAGCATTTCTCAGACATGCTAGAATTCATGAACCTTAGAAGCTGGATGTGAGATGGATTGGTATTGTACTCTCCTCTATGAACAGTGCAAAACAGGGAGAGTTCATCTTAGAACATCAAAGTACAAAGAAGTTACTGTAAGTTATAAACTCCTCCTTTGCCAGCTGTTTTGTAATTCAAAGGTTTTAGCGCAAAACATAGGCAGTTGGCGAAAGGCGGAAATCCCGGCATTTTCAATTGAAAACAAGCATTTCTCAGAACTGCTAGGAAGAGTGAAACCTGGGAGCTGGATGTGAGATGTACTGGTACTCTATCTGCTC
The DNA here is from genome assembly GCA_004024945.1 of Uropsilus gracilis. NCBI lineage: Eukaryota > Metazoa > Chordata > Mammalia > Eulipotyphla > Talpidae > Uropsilus > Uropsilus gracilis. Next base: position 10,874 of record PVHY01022433.1, read on the forward strand.
TATGAACAGTGCAACACAGGGAGAGTTCATCTTAGAACATGAAAGTACAAAGAAGTTACAGTAAGTTATAAACTGCTCCTTTGCTGTCTTTTTGTAATTCAAAGGCGTTAAGAACAGCACAGGCAGTTGGCCTGAAAGGCAGATATCCGCAGGATTTTCTATGAAAACAAATGTTTCTCAGCAGTGCTGGAAATCATGAACTTTATGCACTGGATGTGAGATGGACTGGTATTCTACTCTCCTCTATGAACAGTGCAACACAGGGAGAGTTCATCTTAGGACATCAAAGTACAGAGAAGTTACATTAAGTTATAAACTGCTCCTTTGCATCTGTTTGTAATTCAAAGGGGTTCAGCGCAAAACGCAGGCATTGGCCTAAGGCAGAAGTACCAGCATTTTCAATGAAAACAAGCTTTTCTCAGAACTGCTAAAAATAATGAAACCTCAGAGCAGGATGTGAGATGGACGGGTATTCTATTTTCCTCTATAAACTGAATCACAGGGAGATTTCATCTCTAAACATCAAAGTACAGAGAAGTTACAGTAAGATATAATGTGCGCCTTTGCAGTCAGTTCGTTATTCAGATATGTTCAACACAAAACGCAGGCAGTTAGCCTGAAAGTCTGAAATCTGCAGGATTTTCAATGAAAACAGGTGTTTCTCAGTAGTGCTGGAAATCGTGAACCTTAGGAACTGGATGTGAGAGTTGTTGTTCTATTCTCCTCTATGAACAGAGTAACACAGGGAGAGTTCATATCTGAACATCGAAATACAGAGATGTTAGAATAAGATAGAAACTGCTCCTTTGCAGTCAGTTTGTTATTCAGATACGTTCAGCGCAAAACACAGGCAGTTGGCCTGAAAGTCCGAAATCTGCAGTATTTTCAATGAAAACAAGTGTTTCTCAGTAGTGCTGGAAATCATGAACCTAAAGAGCTGGGTATGAAATGGACTGGTATTCTATTCTCCTCTATGAACAGTGCAACACAGGGATAGTTTCATCTTAGAACATCAAAGTGCAAAGAAGTTACAGTCAGATTAAAAACTACTTTGCGTCTCTTTGTAATTCAGATACGTTCAGCGCAAAACACAGGCAGTTGGCCTGAAAGTCCGAAATCTGCAGTATTTTCAATGAAAACAAGTGTTTCTCAGTAGTGCTGGAAATCATGAACCTTAGGAGCTGGATGTGAGCTGGACGGTTATTCTCTTCTCCCCTATGAACAATGCAGCACAGGGAGAGTTCATCTCTAACATCAAAGTACAGGTAAGTTACAATAAGTTATAAACTGCTCTTTTGCCATCTGTTCGTAATTCAAAGGTGTTCAGTGCACAACGCAGGCACTATGCCTGAAAGGCTGAAATTCCCAGGATTTTCAATGAAAACAAGCATTTCTGAGAAGTGCTAGAAATCATGAAACTCAGGAGCTGGATGTGAGATGGACTGGTATTCTATTCTACTCTATAAACTGTTCTTCATAGGCAGATTTCATCTCTAAACATAAAAGTACAGAGAAGTTACAATATGTTATAAGCTGCTCCTTTGCCGTCTGTAATTCAGAGGCATTCCGCGCAAAACACAGACATTGGCCTAATGCCGTAATCCGCAGGATTGTCAATGAAAAGAAGTGTTTCTCAGTAGTGCTGGAAATCATGAACCTTAGTAGCTGGATGTTCGATGGACTCCTGTTCTACTCCACAATCTGTGCAACCTATCGATATTTCATCTCTAAACATCATGGTACAGAGAAGTCACAGTAAGATATAAAGTGCTCCTTTGCAGTCAGTTTGTTATTTATATACGTTCAGCACAAAACGCAGGCAGTTGGCCTGAAATGCTGAAATCTGCAGGATTTTCAGTGAAAACAAGTGTTTGTCAGACCTTCTAGATATCATGAAACTCAGGAGCTGGATGTGAGATGGACAGTTATTATATTTTACTCTATACATTGTGCAACATAGGGATATTTCATATCTAAATGTAAAAGTACTAGAGGTTACAGAAAGTTATGAACTCTCCTTTTTAGTGTGTTTGTAATTCAGAGGTGTTCAGCGCAAAACCAGGATTGGCCTGAAATGCCGAAATCAGCAGGATTTTCAATGAAAACAAGTGTTCCTAAGAATTACTGGAAGTAATGAAACTTGGGATCCTGTTGGGAGATTGACTCGTATTCTATTCTACTCCACAAACTGTGCAACCTAGGGAGATTTCATCTCTAAACATCAAGTTACAGTAAGGTAAAACTCCTCCTTTGCAAGTGTATTTGTAAAACAGAGGCGTTCAATGCAAAACGCATGCAGTTGGTCTGAAAGTCTGAAATATTTTCATGAAAGTAAGTGTTTCTCATTAGTGCTGGAAATCATGAACCTTAGGAGTTGTATGTTAGATGGACACCTATTCTTTTCTACTCCACAAACTGTGCAACCTAGGGAGATTTTATCTCTAAACATCAAGGTACAGAGAAGTTACAGTAAGATATAAACTGTTCCTTAGCAGTGAGTTTCTTATTCTGATCCTTTCAGGGCAAAATGCAGGCTGTTGGCTTGAAAGGTCATAATCTGCAGGATTATCAATGAAAACAAGCGTTTCTCTGACGTGCTAGAAATCATGAAACTTAGGAGCTGGATGTGAGATGGACACCTATTCTTTTCCACTCCACAAAATGTGCAACCTAGGGAGATTTCATCTCTAAACATCAAGGTACTGAGAAGTTACAGTAAGATATAAACTGTACCTTTGCTGTGTATATTCAGGAGCATTTTCACTCAAACCAGTTCCTGCAGCTTTAAACCACTTCTACCTGGATATGACCAGCTTGAACTTTTTCCAGCTGGTAGAAACGGGTTCCAGTCAATTCAAAACGGTTCCAGTTGGTTCAAATCAGTTCCAGCCAGATACATCTTGCACAAGCTGGTTCCAGCCAGCTCAAACTGGTTCCAGATGGATGATATTGGTTTCAGTCAGATATAACCAGCTCAAACCGGTTCCAGCATGTTCAAATGGTTCTAGCCCGATATATCCAACTCAAACTGGTTCCAGCCGTTTCAAACCAGATCCAGCCAGCTCAAACCCGTTCCAGCCAGTTCCAACTGGTTGCATACAGTTTATACTGGTTCCAGCCAGAGATGACTGGCTTGACCGGTTCCAGCTGGTTCAAACCAGTTCCAGCCGGGTAGAGCTGGCTCAAACCAATTCCAGCCCATTCCAAATGGTTCCATCCAGATCAAACCAGTTCCAACTGATTAAAAACAGTTCCATCTGGTTCAAACCGGTTCCAGGCAGAGAGAACCGGCTCAAAGCACTTCCAGCCGGATCCAAATGGTACCAGCCAGTTCAAACTGCTTCCACCCAGATATGATTGGATCAAACCAGTTCCAGCTGGCTCTTACCATTTCCATGTGGTTCAAACCGGATCCAGCTGGTTCCTATTGGTTCCAGTCAGATATAAATGGGTCAAACAATTCCAGCCTGATCAGACCACCTCTAGCCATATATGACTGCTCTCACTGGTTCCAGCCACTTCAAACTGGTTCCAGCCGGTCCAAACCGGCTACAGCTGGATATATCTGACTCAAACAGGTTCCAGACTGCTCAAACCGGTTCCAGCCAGCTCAAACCGGTTGCAACCCAATAGATCCAGCTCTAACTGGTTCCAGGCAGCTCATAACGTTTCCAGCTGGGTATGACTGGCTCTAATGGTTCCAGACGGTTTTAAACTTGTTCCAGCTGGCTCAAACTGGTTCCAGCCGGATCAAACTGTTTCCAGCTGGATATGTCCGGCTCAATCCGGTTCCATCAGGGTCAAACAGGTTCCTGCCAGCTCAAACTGGTTCCAGCTGGCTCAAACCAGTTCCAGCCGGTACATACTGGTTCCAGCCAGATGGTTCCAGATGGATATATGCGGCTCAAATCGGCTCCAGCCGACTCAAAACAGTTCCAGCTGGCTCAAACTGGTTCTAGCCAGCTCAAAACGGTTCCATCTGGTTGATACTGCTTCCAGCTGGATTTAACTGGTTCACCAGTTCCAGCCAGATAAAAGTGGCTACAACCAATTAGAGCCCGTTCCAAATGGTTCCGCCTGATCGAACCATTTTCAGCTGGTTAAAAAACAGTTCCATCTGGTTCAAGCCTGTTCCAGGAAGATAGAACCGGCTCAAATCGGTTCCAGCCAGATCAAACTGGTAGCACAGGTTCAAACTGCTTCCACCCGGATATGATCGGCTCGAACCAGTTCCAGCTGGCTCTTACTGTTTTCATGTGGTTCCAACCAGCTCCAGCCAGTTCCAATTGGTTCCAGCCAGATATTACTGGCTCATCCCAGTTCCAGCCAGTTCAAACTGGTTCGAGCCGGATAGAACTGGCTACAATTGATTCCAACCTGTTATAAATGGTTCCAGCCAGATCAAACAGGGTCCAGCTGGTTAAAAACAATTCCATCTGGTTCAAGCTGGATCCAGGCAGATAGAATTGGCTCAAACCAGTTCCAGCCAGATCAAACTGGTAGCACTGGGTCAAACTGCTTCCACTTGGATATGATCAGCTCGAACCAGTTCCAGCTGTCTCAAACCATTTCCATGTGGTTCAAACTGGATCCAATCAGTTCCAGCCAGATCCAGACAGATGAGACCACTTCCAGCCAGATATGACCGGCTCTAACCGGTTCCAGTCATTCAAACTGGTTCCAGCTGGCTCAAACCAGTTCCAGCCAGATATATCCGACTCAAACCAGATCCAGCTGGTTCAAAAACGTTTCCAGCTGGCTCAAATCGGTCCCAGCTGACTCAAAACGGTTCCAGCCAGTTCAAACCAGTTCCAGATGGATATGACAGGCTCTAACAATTTCCAGTTTGAGCTGGATATATCTAGCTGGAAACAGTTTGAACCGGCTGGAAATGGTTTGAGCAGGCTGGAACTGGTTTGAGTCGGCTTGAACTGTTTTGAAATGGCTGGAACTGGTTTGAACTGGATATATGCAGCTGGAACCGATTGGAATTGGCTGGTTCCAGTTTGAGCCGACTGAAATCGGTATCAACCATCTGGAAATGGTTTTAGCTGGTTGGAACCGGTTTGAACTGGCTGGAACCGGTTTGAGCCACCTGGAACCAGTTTGAACCATATCTGTCCGGTTGGAACTGGTTTGAAGTGACTGGAACCAATTTGAACCGGATATCTCCAGCTGGAACTGGTTGGAACCGGCTGGAATGGGTATGAGACAGCTAGAACCAGTTTGAGCTGGGTGGAACTGGTTTGAACCAACTGAAACTGGTTTGAGCTGGCTGGAACCGGTTTGAGCCAGCTGGAACTGGTTTGAACCAGCTGGAACAGGTTTGACTGGGCTGGAACCTGTTAAGAGCGTCTGAAACTGGTTCCAGCTGGTTGGAAGTGGATTGAACTGGCTGGAACCAGTTTGAACTGGCTGGAATTGGTTAGAGCTGGATATACCCAACTGGAACCGGTTTGAACCGGCTGGAACCGGTTTGAGCCAATGGAACCGGTTTAAGCCGGTTAGAACCGGTTTGAGCCAGGTGGAACCAGTTTGAACCGGCTGGAACCAGTTTGAGCTGGATATAGCCATCTGGATCCGGTTTGTACTGGGCTGGAACCAGTTTGAACTAGCTAGCCAACTGGAACCGGTTTGAAGCAGCTGGAACCAGTTTGAGCCAGCTAAAACTGAATTGAACCGGCTGGAATGGGTTTGACCGGCTGTAACCTGTTAGAAGCATATGAAACCAGTTCCAACCGGCTGGAAGTGGATTGAACTGGCTGGAACTGGTTTGAACCGTCTGGAACCAGCTAGAGCCAGTCACATCCTGCTGGAACTGGTTTGAACCGGCTGGAACCAGTTTGACCTGGATATATATGGCTGGAACCCGTTTGGACTGGCTTGAACTGGTTTGAGACATCTGGGACTGGTTTGAGCCAGCTGGAACTGGTTTGAGCCAGATGGAATCGGTTTGAACTGGCTGGAACCAGTTTGACCAACTGGAACTGGTTCAAGCCAGGTGGAACTGGTTTGAATCAGGTGGAACCAACCTGGATATGTCCGGCTGGAACTGGTTTGAACGGGCTAGAAATACTTATCTGGCTCAAATTGGTCCAAAGGAGCAGTTTATTTCTTACTGTAACTTCTGTGTAGATTGATGTTTAGAGATGAAATCTCTGTCTTACAATTCATGAGTAGAATAGGATACCATTCCATCTCACCTGAGCTCTTAAATTTCACGATTTCTAGCACTTCCTAGATACCTTGTTTTCATTAAAAATCCTGCAGATTTGGCCTTTCTGGCAAACTGCCAGCATTTTCAATGCAACGCTCCTGCATCCAAACAGACTCCAATGAGCAGTTTATATCTTATTGTACCTTCAGTGTGGTTTGATGTTTAGAGATCAAATCTGACTATGTTTTACACTTCATGGAGTAGATTACGATACATTTCCATCTCACCTCCAGCTCTTAAATTTCACAATTTCTAGCACCTATTAGAAATCCATGTTTTCATTCAAAATACTGTGGATTTCGGCCGTTCAGGTGAACTGCCAGCATTTTCAGTTGAATGCTCCTGAATCCATACAGATTTAAAGGAGCAGCTTATATCTTACTGTAACTTCTCTATACTTTAATGTTTAGAGATGAATTCTCTCTATGTTGTACAATTCAAGAAGAAAAGGATAGCAGTCAGAACATCTCATCTCCAGTGCATAAGTTTCTCGATTCTAAGTACTTCTTAGAAACACTTGTTTGCCTTCAAAATCGTGCGGATGTCAACCTTTCAGGGAACTGCCATCATTTACAAAAAAATGCTGCTATATCCCATGGGACGGACCCCCCATGGTGCCACCCTCTCCACTATCCCTGGGAGCCAACCCCTGCAGCCAGGTTCCTCTGGGAAGCTGCCCACCATGCTCACGCCCAGGTTAGCGGGTTGAAGTCACCTGTGTCAGCTCCAGGCCTCTGGGAGGGAGCCCCTACTGTGCTGCCCTTTCCGCCATCCCTGGGAGCCAACCCCACAGCCAGGTTCCTCTGGGAACCCGCCCACCCTGCTCACACCCAGGTAAGCTGCTGGAGGTCACTGGTGCAAATTCCTAAACTAAAGTACTGATCTACTATATGCCGACCAACACAAGATCCATGGTTTCTCAATATGTAGAACAGGTTAGAAAGCAAAACACAAGAAGGAGAAAAACTTTAAACATGCAAGTAAGCCCTATAGGAAATAATCCATCGCCAACAAAGAAAGGACAATCTCCTGAAAACATCAAAGAAATGATTTGCATCTCAGAAAAAGATTCCTCTATCAACATGTTAAATGTACTCCAACAATTAAGAGAGGAATTAAAAAAAGGACAACAGTATGATACAAGCATTTAATGCACTAAGGGAAGAAGTGGAAACATATAAAAAAGAAAGCATCAATATGTATAACTATAACCAAATCAATGAACTAAGAATGAAAATGAATCCCTAAAATTGAAATTGAAAGAGACTCAAGATTTAAAGGTTGCAATAGATGAGCTCAAAAATGCACAGAAAAGCCATGGCAGTAGAATAGATGAAATAGAGGAAGGAATCAGCATACTGGAGGATACAGAAATAGAGAGAACAAAGAAAGTAAAAGAGGGAGAGAAAGAAAGTAGGACGGAAGACAAGCTCAGAGTCATGTCAGATTTCTTAAAGAAAAGAAACAAAAGAGTAATAGGAATCCCAAAAGGAGAGGGGAGAGTTATGGAAACTGAAAGGCAGTTCAACATAATAATAGAGGAGAACTTCCCCTATCTGAAGAAAGAAATGAAAATAGACGTACAGGAAGCCAAAAGGACACCAAACTACTTTAATGAAAGAAAAACCACAGCAAGACATAACATCATAAAATTTCCTAGAACCCAAGATAAGGAAAAAATAATGAGAACGGCTAGAGAAAAGACACATAAAACCTACAAAAGAAAATCCATTAGACTGACCTCAGATTTTTCTGAGAATGGAGTCACATCTACAAAAAACTCCAAGAAAAATGTGCCAGCCAAGAATACTCTACCCTACAAAGTTATCCTTCTTCTATGAAGGAAAAATTAGAACCTTCTCCAACAAGCAAAGTCTCCAGAAATTTGCTACCACTAAACCCCCACTCCAAGAAATTTTGCAGGAGGCTTCAGCCCAAAACCATAAGAAGATCAAATACAAGAAACAAAAACACAAAATAAACCCGAAATGACCACCAGGAAACCGTTAGAATCGCAAATAACAATAATCACCCTAAACGTCAATGGTCTAAACTCAGCAATCAAAAGACGAAGAGTTGCAGACTGGATCAGAAAACAGAACCCAACAATCTGCTGCCTCCAAGAAACACGTCTGATTGCTAAGGATAAGCATAGACTGAAGGTTCAGTGCTGGAAAACTACACTACAAGCAAACGGCCCCCACAAGAAAGCAGGAGTTGCCATTCTTGTACAGACAGAGCAGACTTCAAATTAACAAAAGTGACAAAAGATAAAGATGGCCACTACATAATGGTGAAAGTGTCAATACACCAAAAAGAGGGAGCACCAACATTCATAAAACAACAACTAGTAGAACTGAAATCAAATATTGATGAGAATACATACATGGTAGGAGATTTTAATACACCACTCTCAACAAAAGACAGATCAACAAAACAGCAAATACACAAAGAAACAAAAGCTTTAAAGGAAGAGCTAGACCAAATGGATTTAATAGAAATATACAGGACACTACACCCCCAAGGAAAAGAATACACTTTTTTTCAAATGCACTCAGTTCTTTCTCTAAAATCGATCATATACTAGGCCACAAGCCAAACCTGAACAAATACACAAAGATTAAAATAATACCAACCTTTTTGTCCTATCATAAAGGCATCAAATTAGAAATCAACAATGAAAAGAAAATAAGGAGAGTAAACACTACATGAAGATTGAACAACAGGCTTCTGGAATATCACTGGGTAAAAGAGGAAATCAAAGAAGAAATTAAAACCTACATGGAAGCAAATGACAATGATGAAACAACATTCCAAAATGTGTGAGACGCAGCAAAAGCAGTACTACGAGAAACGTTGATAGAAATTCAGGCCCAAACAACAAGAATTGAAACAGCCCAAAGAAATGCTCTAATCTCCCAACTTGAGGACTTAGTAAAAGAGCAACAAAAAAACTCAAAACCCAGGAGAAGACAAGAAATAACAAAAATAAAAGCGGAGATTAATGAAATAGAAACCAAAAACACCATCGAGAAGATAAACAAAACCAAAAGCTCGTTCTTTGAAAAAATAAATAAAATTGACAAACCCCTGGCAAGGCTTACAAAGAAAAGAAGAGAGAAAACTCAAATAAACAGGATCATTAACAAAAAGGGAGATACTACAACAGACCCAAAAGATAATTAGAAATCCAAAAGATAATTAGAGACCTCTATGAAATTCTATATGCAAACAAATACAGCAACCTGGAAGAGATGTATAATTCCTGGAACAATTAGTCGTCCAAAATTGAACAAAGAAGAAATAGAAAACTTAAACAGGTCAACCAAAAGCGGTGAAATTGAGGCAGTCATCAGAACTCTCCCTAAAAACAAGAACCCAAGTCCTGATGGTTTTACAAATGAGTTCTACCAAACTTTCAAAGAGGAACTAACACCAGTACTAATAAAACTCTTTCAAAAAATTGAGAACGAAGGAAAGCTACCAAAGACCTTCAATGAAGCACACATTACACTAATTCCAAAACCAAATAAAGATAGTGCAAAGAAAGACAACTACAGACCAATCTCCCTAATGAACACAGATGCAAAAATTCTAAACAAAATCCTGGCAAACCGAATCCAACATTGCATAAAAAGGATCATCCATCATGAATAAGTGGGATTCATCCCAGGGGCACAGGGATGGTTTAACATTCAAAAATCAATCAACATAATCCACCACATCAACAAAGAGAAAAACAAAAACCATATGATCTTATCAATAGATGTGGAAAAAGCATTTGATAAAGTTCAGCATCCTTTCATGATGAAAGTCCTGGAAAATTGGTATAAAATGAACATACTTGAACATCATAAAAGTTATATATGACAGACCCATAGCAAATCTCCTGAATGGGGAAAAATTGAAACGATTCCAATTAAGGTCCGGAACCAGGCAAGGATGCCCACTCTCTCCACTCCTTTTCAACATAGTTCTGGAAGTCCTAGCTAGGGCAATAAGACAAGAGAAAGACATAAAAGGAATCTGAATAGGGAAGGAAGAAATAAAGTTATCATTATACGTGGATGATATGATTCTCTATGTGGAGAACCCAGAAAAATCAACAGAAAAACTGCTTAAAATAATAAACCGATTTGGAAAGGTAGCTGGATACAAAATCAACACGCAAAAATCAACAGCATTCATATATGCAAAGAATTAATCAGAAGAAGATATTAGAAAAAACACCCACATACCTGCACCAAAGAAAATCAAATACTTGGAATTAACCTAACAAAAGATGTAAAAGACCTATAGAAAGAAAACTATAAAACATTCTTAAAAGAAATAGAATATGATGTAAAAATGGAAAGACATTCACTGTACATGAATTGGAAATATCAACATTATCAAAATGACTATACTACCAAAGGCCATGTACAGATTCAATGCAATTCCAATAAGATCCCAATGACATATTTTAAAGAGATAGAACAAAAATTATTGAAATTCGAGATAGCTGCTGAAGGTCATTGGCGCCGGTTCCAGGCCCCTGGGAGGGTCCCCCTCGCCGCACGCCACCTCCGCTGCCCCTGTGAGCCAAGCCCCACCTCCAGGTTCCTCCGGAGACACGCCCATCTTGCCGACCCTCAAGCTTAGATAGCTGCTGAAGGTCATTGGCGCCGGTTCCAGGCCCCTGGGAGGGTCCCCCTCGCCGCACGTCACCTCCGCAGCCACTGGGAGCCAACCCCCTCGCCGCACAACACCTCCGCTGCCCCTGGGAGCCAAGCCCCACCTCCAGGTTCCTCCAGAGATGCGCCCATCTTGCCAACCCTCAGGTTAGATAGCTGCTGAAGGTCATTGGCGCTGGTTGCAGGCCCCTGGGAGGGTCCCCCTCACCGTACGTCACCTCTGCCGCCCCTGGGAGCCAACCCCCTCGCTGCACGCCACCTCCGCTGCCCCTGGGAGCCAAGCCCCGCCTCCAGGTACTAAACTAAGCTAAAGCACAGATCTACTTTCAACCTGGAATACACTCCCCTCAACATGCCAACCAACACAAGATCCATGGGTTCTCAATATGTAGAACAGGTTCGAAAGCAAAACACAGTAAGGAGAAAAACTTTAAACATACCAGCAAGCCCTACAGGAAGTAATCCATCGCCAACAAAGAAAGGACAATCTCCAGAAATCACCAAAGAAATGATTTGCATCTCAGAAAAAGATTCCTCTATTAACATGTTAAATGCACTCCAGCAATTAAGAGAAGAATTAGAAAAAAAGGACAACAGTATGATAGAAGCAATTAATGCACTAAGGGAGGAAATAGAAACA
>PVHY01022434.1:0-22402 GCA_004024945.1 Uropsilus gracilis
AGGAGGAAGAGGAAGGGGAAAGGAGGAAGGAAGAAGGGGAAGGGGAGAGGAGGGGGAGGGGGAGAGAGCAGAAGGAGGAAGAAGAGGAAGAAGGAAGAGGAAGAGGAAGAAAGGAAGAGGAGGTGGAAGAGGAAGAGGAAGAAGACGACGACATTTATTAACCTTAATTCACTTACAAAATTTCAGGATCCAGAAGATTGTGGGGCCATGCCAAGGAACAAAGGATGAAGTCTGCTGAGATGCTGGCTTCTATTCTCACTTCCCAGTAAGAAATAGACCTTCCCAGCGTCCCCCCCCCAAGTGTTCCAGAAGCCATCTGTCCACCATTAGAACATGTCTCCCTGGCCCTGCAGTAATGCTAAGGACATGGTCACCAGATCTGGAAGGAGCACAAGAGAGACAAAGGGGTGATGAAGACCCAAGCCAGTCAGAGCCTGTGGAGCAGATGCAATGCCTGGCTTTACTGCCTCACCACCAAAGCAGGCTGCCCCAGAAACTGTTCTAGAGCCCCTGGGAAGAGTCAGGTGCTGGTCTTCCAGGTGAGTGTGGCGGGAAGGAGGGAACTTCAGGCTCCTCCTTGAGGGGTGCAGGCTCGCTTATCCATTCCTCCAGCACAGACACAGGGACTTCTTTCATAGTCCAAGAGTCACCTTCATAGTTCAAGGCCCTTGAATCCATAGCTCTTATGGTCCGAGAACATTCCTCAGCTGACCACTGAAACAGACCATCTCCATAGCCTGCACAGAGCAGGCATCAATGACCAGAAAATAATGTTGTGGGCAGTCAGGGTGAGATGATCTGCAAGGAGGCCTTTAAAGAGAGAAAGAAGTCCAGTGTTCTGTGTGAGAAGCATCTCCTGCAGCCTGGGAAACCCTGTCCCATGGACCTTGGAGACAGTGGGGACAGTGCTAAGACTCAGACATTCTGGAAGCTCTAGCTGTCTCTCCTCCTCTCTCGAATGATCTCCAGAATCAGGAGCCACCCTAAGCATCGCTGTCATGCCTTGGAGGACTAGGAAAAGGAAAACAATGAAATGGAAACTGCTGTTTTATTGAGTTCAAATCTGGCCAGTGACGGTCACGTAGGGGACTGCGCGTCACCAGACGGCATGACAAATCTTCATGATGAGGCTCACAGATGGCACTTGATGGCAGGAGGCTCACCAAGCGAGCCTTGGTTTCAGTCAGAAAGTCTTATTTATGGGTGCGGCATGTGTCAGGGTCATTCTGAGAGGGAATTGATGGCGTGTGTTAGTGCTCATGTGTCAGATTGAAAAAAATTCCCAGACAAGGCTGTTGGTCCACTCTTGGGTCTGGGTCAGGCATTGGGAGGAGACTTTGCAGCAAGCAGGGTGCCCTCAATCTATGAGAAAACAGAGTCCCAGGAGTGCAGCTCTGGCATTACCACTATCCATGACAGCAGCCCCTGGCTTCTTGCTTGCTGGGTCTGATCCCCGAAGAGCTGGGTACATTGATTGCACATACACACGTATTTTACATCATTGTCTACCCTGAGTTCCTCCCACCACCTTGTCACCTATGAACCATCTTAATCTCCTGTGCTCATCCCTCCCTTGATTTCTCCCTCCTCCCTCCTGCCTTGCTGTCTGCTTTAGTTCTGCTCAGTTTGTTAGATTTAACTTATTCTTGTCTTCTGTTGGCTTGTTTCCCTTATATCCTGCGTATAGGTGAGACCATCCAGTATTTCTCTTTTTCTTACTGCCTTATTTCCACTAGAATGATTCTCTCTAGCTCCATCCATGTTGCTGCAAATGGCACGTCTGTCTTTTTGATGGCTGTATGATATTCTATTGTGTAAATATACCACAGCTTTCTGACCCATTTGGGGCATTTGGTTTCTTTCCATAGTCTGGCTACTACAAATAGTGCTGCAATAAACATCCAAGTACAGGTGTCCTTTTGAATGTGTGTTTTTGCTTCTTTTGGGTAAATTCCCAGTGATGGCATGGCTAGATTGAATGGTAGCTCCATTTTCAATGTTTGAGGGTCCTCCACACAGCTCTCCACAGTGGCTGGACCAGTTTGCAATCCCCCAGCATGTAAGAGTGTTCCTTTCTCTCCACATCCACACCAGCACTTGTTGTTGCCTGTTTTTAGGCATATCATCTTATTCAGTTCTTGCAACTACCTAAAAAAAAAGGACTTTCTAAGTCAATGTGTCAGTGATTTGCATATCTGTATAACTTGGGTACATTTTCACTGCCACATGTGCATATACTGCACTTTTCCCCAAAGTGGACATTATTGTGTTGCTTTCATGGCTGAGGAAAAGGAGACTGAACATCACACAAACAGCCAGCTCTGTGAGCACTACCACGGCACCCTCTCCAAGGGCCAAACTGGGCGGGAGCTTGAGCTCAGCCTGACTCTTGGATATGAGCCCCAGCTGATGCCCTCACTGGACTCATGCCCCCACAAGACACTTAGCACCCTGGCATGAGTGACATGAGAGCATGTCTTGAGAACTCACATGGCCAAGGAGGCCTCCCTACTGAGTTTCCACAAAGCCCCATGCATCAATTACCACAGGTTCACTCTCCATGGAAGGTTTTGGAGAGAATAGTCTCCTTTTGAAGCCGTGACCCCAATTTGGGCAGTGTATTTGTTCATAAAGTTTAAGCATTGCATTAGCTGTGTCTGAAAAACACAGAGGTTTTTTCCTTGCCTAAACATGAAGGGTACTTTTACCTTGTTGCAAATTCCAGGTGTAGACTCTGGAGGAGATAATGTATCACCTGGAGGGTGTGTAGAGGGAAATTGGAGCCTTTGGCTTTTAGAAGGAAGCAAAAAAAAAAAAGAGATTAAAAAGGCAAGGAGCAGAGACTAGAGAGAAAGACTTTTGGGGAGAGGAGAGACCCAAGAATGGCAGGTGGGTAAAGAGTAGCCTGAGTGACCAGGCTGGGCACAAAGCCCCCTGAAGAGTGAGCTGGAGGTGGCGAGGAACCATGGTCCCAGCAGAAGAGTGGCGGGTGTGGCGAGTGTGACCCTGCAGCAAGGTGGCATCATGAGCTGGTCCCTGGAGATGGCCAGGGATGGGGAAAGCTGATTTGTGCATCAGCAATTGTGGAAGAAGTTTGAAGAGCCTTGGAGAAGTGGAGCAGCTCAGAACACTGGAGAAGAAATAAAGACTCTGAAGAAAGTCTGAACTTTGCAGAGTGCCTGCCTCGGGCTTAGAGGAGCAAAGGGCACTATCTTGGACATGTGTCTTGGGGGCCTTTGGGACTAAGAATGGTAACTGGGGTAACTGCCATTTGTGGCTTTAAGACCTTTTTGTTTTCCCTGTTAATATTCCCTTGTAAACAAAATCCCTTGTTAAACTGCATATGAGCGGTAACTGCCACGCGTGGGTGAAGCGGACCTGTGGCTTGTTGGTTGGCGACTTTTGCCCCCTTTGACCCAACTTCACTTTTGTGTCTGACTTGTCTGCCCATTGTCCCACAGAATGAGGTGGCCATCTCCTCAAACAGGATGACGAGTCTCTGGGCCATCTCCTGCTCAGGCTCGCGAGCGTCCCAGAGGAGTGATGTCTCTTCAGCCAGTGCTCAGTCACCCCTGACAAAGTGGCTCACGTCCACTCTGAGCTGCCAAGAAGATAAGGCATTGTGATCAGATGTCACCTTTGAAAGTTCCTCCTCCCTATTTTCACTCCAGGATGGGCTCATCTTGAGTTTCAAGAAGGGGGAAGATGAGGGGTCATGGGGAAATTTATGGGGCTTCTTCCAAGGGCAATTTCCAGTGTTAAGTCATAAATATTTTCAAGAAGCAGTTATTCTATCACCTCCCACCAGCCGGGGAGGGCAGGAAAGCAAGCCCTCAGCCTTTCCTGTTTGCCCCCAGGGAGGGTGGGAGGGAGGCTATGGCCGAGTTGAAAGTGTGGAACCCCAGCACCGGCCCCCTCCGGCCCCCAGTTCCTACTTAATCTCCCCGGACTATGTGTTGTTTCACTGCCAGACCCGGATCTTGGAGGAGAGTTTCCGTCTCCTCCCCATCTCCCAAGCAGGGAGCTGCAACAACAAAAAAGACACTTGAAGAGCCCATGAAATGTTTTTATTGAAACCCTGTTCTCCAGAGATGGAGGAAGCCATTTAAACAACTTTATTACAAAATAAAAATCTATCCTCCGACTCCATGACAGGAAATAGGAGAGAGACAAACCATTAAGAAAAAGCACTAAAGGAAGGTAAATAAATAAAAAAGAAAATGTGCAAGAGAACTGGAACAAAATAGAGATGTTAAAATCACACCCCAAAGCAGCAAAAAGCCAGCATGAGAAAAATAGTCTACACATTAAGATTGCCTGAGACAGGACCTTCTCTGGGATGTGGTGCCTTAGAGTTCAGATCACCTAATTAAAAAGATCCGTCAAGCTGGCTATGGATATTAGCCTGGGGAGGGAACCCCGTTATCTTTAACTTCAAGCCCTTGAGAGCCCCCAAAGGTACTACTGGAACTCTATACCAGGAGAGCTTTTGACAGAGCTTCCCGAAAGATCTCTGGTGTTCAGATGTGGTTTGCATGACAGCTGTTATGTTAGTCCAGAATCTAGCGGCATCGAAACTAAGCTCATGACAAAACAGAATCGCTGCCACACAGCGCCAGCGTGCAGACAGACCCTTGCCCGCCCCCACCCCGCCAGCCTGTTTCCCTGAGAACTGCTGATTCCAGCTTCAGGGAATCGGCGGCGTGTCTCACTCAGCTCTGTGCTAGGCATTGCTTTCAGGTCTGCTGGGCTTTGCCATTGGTCATTGAGAACTCATCTGCAAGGAGCTCCTCTGGGCATCTCAGAGCCCTTGGACTTGGAGCCTTGGAGCCTTTCTCACAGGGCAGCTGCCTCTTGGATCCAGGGCACAGCGGGCTGGAGAGGCAGCAAAGTCCATCTGAAGGGCTCGTTGACTTCACAGTGAGCATGTTTCCTCGTGGGCTGAGCCGTGAAGAGCCTTTCCCTCCTGCGAGGAGCGGGGCTGCAGAGTGGGCAGGAGAGATGGGTCTTTCCTCCTGCCCATTCTGTGCCATCACTGGAACTGGAACGCGTGTCTCTGCTCGTATCAAGTGGAACCCTGAGCCCTGGAGCTGCGGGGGAGGTGAAGTGGGGGGAGAACACTAGAGACATGAATAAATAAAAGCCAATAAACAAAGATCCTGTCCAAGGCCATCTTATGTGTGAACTTGAAAAAAATGTCCTTTTGAGCCTTGTGCTGGTTTTCGGCTGCTTTGGGGTGTGACTTATTTTTTTTTTTGAGACTAGGTCTTGCTATGTTGCCCGGGGTAGTCCTGATCCCGTGGACTCAAGCAATCCCCAGTCTCAGCCTCCCAGGTAGCTGGGATTACAGGCACCCGTCACCAAGCCCGACTGCTTTTTTGAGACCAGGTCTCACTATGTTGTCTAGGGTAGTCTCGAACCCATGAACTCAAGCGATCCCAGGCCTCTTGCCTCCCTGGGCTTGGATTATAGGTGCATGCCACCATGTCCAGCTGTTGGAGTGTGATTTTTAACACCTCTACTTTGTTCCGCTCTCCTGCAGTTTCTTTTTCGTTTATTCACTTTTATTTAGTTATTTTTCATCAAGGAAGCTGGAGGCCAAAGGCCTTGCTGAAACCTTGTGTCTGTTGGGCAAGGGGGGAGGGAGCGGGGGGAGGAAGGAGGGGTCAGTGGGTTGAAGTCAGGTAAGAGGGCAAAGGGGTCATGGGTGGGGGGGAGTGGAAGACGCCCAGTGAGGTGAAAGGCACTTTGAAAGGAAGTTGGTCTTATCTCCAGGAGGTCTTCTCGCATAGGCACCTCACCTCTTTGGGGGGGGGTGTTGCTTCCATGCGAACTCCCCTGCCCCAAATGTGCAGGCAGATGCTGTGACTGACAGCGTGTGGCTGACCAGTGCCGTGCAGACACCTCAGCTGAGAGCCTGTGCGTGGTGCAAGCAAGAGCCCAGACCTCACAACCCCCGGAGAAGGACTGCGGGACCCGAGCCACACTGGATGACGTAAAGGACCCTATTCCCCTCTGAAGATGCTTTGGGACATCTAGGACCAGGCCGCCAAAGCCGGCTAGCCAGGCTCTCCGTGCTCATGTTGGAGCCAGAAAGAGGCTGGATTTCAGCAATAAAAGCTGCTGCCTCACCCATCACCCCCCTAACAAGCCACCTGGCGGCCACTGCATCCTCCCAGCCGCCGGACGTGGAACTTGCTGGGACCCCGGAGCCCACAGGCAGGATATTGCCCGGGAAACGTGAGCCGGCAGCTGTGCAGCCGTCACCGCCTAATTCCTTCCAGAAGAATGACACCCCCGCCTGGGTGGGAGTGGGGTCCCCGGGGACAGCAGCCCATTCATGCTTGAGGTGATCAGCATCCACAGCGTGTAGGGGCACCTCTGAACCCCGACTCTCTTTCCACGGCCTCCTCCGCTGCACCCCTGGACACGGCCAGACCTCCAGGCCCAGCCTGCCACCAAAGCCCAGCGAGTTGGAGGGAGCCAGGGCGAAGCTTCCAGAGGTCAGGACATTCTGCTGACAGGGCAGAGACTAGAGAAACACAGACTTTTGGGGAGAGGAGAGATCCGAGAATGGCAGGAGGGTAAAGAGTAGCCCGAGTGACCAGGCTGGGCAGAAGTCCCCTAGAAGAGTGAGCTGGAGGTGGCGAGGAGCCATGGTGGTTGACAGAAGAGTGGCCGGTGTGGAGAGTGTGGCCCCGCAGCAAGGTGGCATCGTGAGCTGGTCCCTGGAGATGGCCAGGGATGGGGAAAGCTGCTTTGTGCATCAGCCATTGTGGAAGAAGTCTGAAGAGACTTGGAGAAGCGGAGCAGCTCGGAGCACTGGAAAAGAAGCAAAGAGAAGGCGTGCTGGCCTCAGGTGTGGAGGGGAGAAGGGCACCATCTTGGACTGTGTCTTTGGGACCTTTGGGACTGAAATGGTGACTGGGTTCAGATAACGGCCACTTGTGGCTGTGAGGACTTTGTTTCCCCTGTTAATATTCCCTTGTAAATAAAATTCCTTGTTAAATTGCATTTGACTGGCAACTGCTGTGTGTGGGTGAAGTGGACCTGTGCTTTGTAGGTTGGAGGCTTTTGCCTCTTTCGACTGGTCATCAGACATTCCCTGTGGGGATGGTCGGTCCAGAACTGGTGTGTTTTCCTCCTGGGCTGTTTTGACCTCAGCCTTGGCCACTTTGGGTCTCAAGTGGTTTCAGGGGTTCGGTTTGAAGCCCCGAGGGTCCTTCCTGAGGTCATTTCCCAGGGTCCTTCCCTCCAGGTCCTCTGAACCCTGCTGGACCTTTTGTGATTTCATATCAGAACCTATACATTCAGGGCGTTGCTTGGGCTATCCCCGGGGGCATGCTGGTGGGATTCTAGGGCACCGGTCTGGAAGGGCAAGGTGGCAAAACAACCTGCTGACGTTTTCATCTATTGCAAGGAAGGAGGCCGAAGTTTGTGTCCTGGACATTTCCGGGTTGTTAAGAAGTCCTCCTACTCCCATGGATTTCTGAATTTGGAGTCAAGGGCGTTTTGGTGCATTTGGAAACAGTCTCAGTTTGGAGTCCTCCTCTCCATGCCCAAGCATCAGAATCCACCGTAGGATTAGTGAGCATGGCTGGTAGAGCCATCCCTCATCCCTCCAGAATTATGGGTGAACTAGTCATGGTGGGGACCGAGAAAGTGCCACTGGAGTGAGTTACTATGTAGAATGGGCTGGTTGTTTCCTATTCAAGTCTTTCCTGGGACCTCAGCACTGGGTCTTACTTGGAACTGGGGTCATTGCAGGTGGAATTGGTTACAATGAGGGTCCTGTGGAGCAGGGAGCAGCGTTAACACAGTGATATCCTGATCTCACAAGAGAAGGAGAAACAAAGACGGAGATAAAGGGAGAAGGTGACGACAGAGCAGAGGTTGGGGTGAAGTATCTGTAAGTCAAGAAACAAGGACCTGCAACAATGCAGACTAGAAGAAAGGCAACTCCATCCCAGAGCCTTCAGAGAGAGAGAGAGAGCATGGCCCTCCCCACACCCAGCACTATGAGAGAACACATCTCTGTTTCAAGCCACCAGTCTGAGATAATCATTCATTTTGCAGCTCTAGAAAACAAATCCGCCAGAAAGGCTGATAGTTCTGATCCTAGAGGCACCTGTTGAGAGACCCTGATCGAAATTAATCAGGCCACTCTTACTCAACCCAGCAATCCCACTTCTAGGAATCTACCCAAAGGTGGCAAAACCTCTAATCTAAAAGATACCTGTACCAGATGCTGACTGCAGGCAGCACTATCGACAATACCAGGATATGGAAACAACCCAAATGCTCCCAAACAGACGAATGGATCAGAAAGCTGTGGTCTATGTACACAATGGAATATTATTCATCAATCAAAGAGGACAAACTCATGTCAAGTGTGGCAACATGGAGCTAGATGGAATCATGTTAGTGGAAATAATCCAGAAAGAAAGAGAGAAAGATGGGATGGTCTCACTTACAGGAGGGATAGAGGGAAAAGAAACAAGCAGACATGAAAAATTTTAAATGAATCTTTAGCAAAATTAAAGTATAGAGCATGAGAGGGGGAGGAGGAAAGTCAGGGGTGGGAGAGGCACAAAGACTAAGATGATGGTTCATGGGTGATAAGGTGAGAGGAGAACCCTGGGATAGACAGTGATGCAAAATAAAATAAATAACAAATTAAAAAATTAAAATTCAGGCAAAAAACCAAAATGAATCAGGTCATCTACCAGTTCTGGGCTCCTGCTTCTCCTACCATATCCTTGGTAAACTCTTTCTGGAACAATCCCACCTGCATCTTCCAGCATTTGCTTGATTCCCTACAAGGTGACTGACATGTGGTTCCTTAATACTTACCTGCTTCTTGTTCCTCAGCTTTCTGCTCCATATACGCACACTGGACTCTCTTTACCTCCGCTGTCGCCAGACAGAACTCTGGGGCTCACTGCCCCTCCCCCACGTCCTGATGGAGAATTGTGACATCACACAGTTGGGTTTCCACTCCAGTGAGAGAGACACAGGAGGCGGGAAACCATGGCAGGGCACATCAAGGGCTGGAGAGATGGGGTGGGAGTGAGGGGATTTGGGCCTCGGGAAGATAAGCATTAAGCGGGATTCATCTGCCTTCAGATATATGAGGTGTTGCTGCGCGTACAGTGCAGGCAGCATACTTTCTGCCCCTCGGAGAGGATGGATGGGAGGAGCAGCTCAGGAAGGACAACTCTAATGGGACAGACAGACTCCCATTGGCTGAAGCCTCTAAGTCACTGGAACACCAAGGGAGAAGTTTAAGAAAAGACCAGAAACCTCTTCATTAAGTTTGATTGACCTGGGTCCTTCCTGGAGACAGGAGAGTGAACGAGACAGATGCTCGAGGTGCTCTCTGCTCTCT
The DNA here is from genome assembly GCA_004024945.1 of Uropsilus gracilis. Classification (NCBI taxonomy): domain Eukaryota; kingdom Metazoa; phylum Chordata; class Mammalia; order Eulipotyphla; family Talpidae; genus Uropsilus; species Uropsilus gracilis. The sequence continues at coordinate 9,389 of PVHY01022434.1, forward strand.
GGACCTACTAGCTTGTGAAAAAGATGGAAGAAGACCCGGTGAGATGGGGGAAATTAACTCAAAGGGAAGAAACCTCTCCCTTGGGTAGATCTGCGATCCTTGGTAAGGAACTGGCTTGGGCTCCTTCTTTCATGTTTTTAATTTAATGCCTGGATGAAAGCCTCGGTGCCAAGGAATTGGATTGTTAAGAAAGTTATGACAGAAGACTTGGGTTTTAATCCCATAAGTATCTGGTCTCGTCCAGTCCAGCTGGCCTTCTGCATCATAACAGGCAGCACATGTTCGTTTTCTGTTGCGGCTTAGTACCTGATGCGAGCAGTGCAGGGCACAGCTACACACATTTGCTTCTTCCCAGTTTCTGTGGGTTGCAAGTCTGGGCTCAGACGGTCCTGGTCTTTAGAGTATATCCCAAGGCTGCCATCACAGCGGCGCATGGGTGGTTCAGTGGTGGGATTCTTGCCTGCCAAGTCTGCCCTCCGGCTGGGCTGCATTAATACTGCTTGGGCTGGCATCTGTCACCTTCGCCACACCCCAATGTAGAAGTCAAGAGGGAGCTTACATGAGGGCATGGATCATCAGGGGCTGTGTTAGATTCCCCCCACCACCTCGAGGTTGGGGAGAGGATATTCTGCTTCTTTTGTCCTTCCCAAAGCTTCCCTGACAGGGCACTGGACTCCAAAGGCTGGTGTCTTATTTAGGATCTATCTCACGCAGTAAATATACCAGTGGACTCCCAAGTGGAATGTAGAAAGTGTGCGCGATCCTTGCTGTACACAACAGTCAGTCCCAGAATTCAATAGAGCACTTGATCCTTGGAATTGCAATTCTTCAGTGAAAATAATAAAATGAGTCTCCTGTAATTTTTTTAAAGCACGGAGGGTAAAAGCGTCATAGCCTGGTATTATATCCCAACTCTCACACTATACAGTCTTGGGCCTGTCACTTAGCAACTTTGGGTCCAGTTTCTCTCCTTTATGAGGTAATAGTAATAGTTCTTCACGGAATGCCAGTGATGATGAAATCCATGAATGCTGGGAGTCACATGCAGGAAAAGAAGAACAGGATGGAAGAGATGGATCACGATCTGTGAGGCCAGCTTGCAGATCAGGACTTCAGGAGTATGAACCAAGCCAACACATTATGAGCTAAACCTACCTTTTGTAACTTGATGAAGAATGATTACAATGAGGTAATAAGGAAGGAAAAACCCGGGAGCTTGTGGGGTAGGAGGATGGGGGATTCATTACCTAGCAGGTAAAACACCTTTGGGGTAAACACCTTTATCTTTCAGGGACATGCCTCTGGTGGGTCTATCCTAGGAGGTTTGGGGGCTACCATCACAGATGAGAGACTTACCTGTAATCATCTGTAGTGTGCCAGAGACAGATGAGAATAAAGGTGTTCCTTTATCTAAGGCAGATCTCTTTATTCCTTATCAGTGTTCCATGCATGAATCCAAGTGAAGCATTTAGAATAAGGCCTGGCACACCTTCAAGGCTGTAACATGTGCTGGCTGCTACAGAGTGTGGACAGAGACACCAAGACCAGTGACATGTGTGACACTCCCTGGACCTTCTTAGGGCACTGAATGTTTCTGTGTTGGTGGTTATAGGTCTGTTCTTTTCCCTTCCACTCAGAATGTAAGAAAAAGTGACATAATTTTCAGGTTAAATGTGAACTAGGACTTCAACTGAGGTTCAAAGCAGCAGGTTTTTTTTTGGCAAGAAGCTGGTGCACCAGGCCCCGAAGGCATGAGGTGGTAGACGCATTCCCATAACTATGGTTTCCAATAATGCTGATGTACATCTTTCAGGGGGACAATGCTGGCATCCATCCTCCATCAGGGGAACAAGACGGTTGTCAGGAACAACCAGGAATAAGGGGAGGCAGATACAGGCTACTAGGGACAGCCAGCCGTGACGGGTCCTTTCCACCAAGGGGCAGAAAGAAGACACTGGTTTCAACATGGAGATTTTACTTATTTTTATTAATTAATTAATTTATTTTAGATTGCTATCTACCCAGGGGGTTTTCCCACTACCTTATCACCCATGCTCCATTTTCTTAATCTTTTGTGCCTTCCCTCCCCCCCCCCAATTTCTCCCTCTCATGCTCTATGCTTTGAACTATTGGATATTAGCTTTAAATTTTTCTTGTCCAATTGTTTGTTTGTTTTCTTTCCTTCATATAAGTAAGACCATCCTGTATTTCTCTTTTTCTTTCTGGCTTATTTCTGCTGGTATGATTTCTTCTAGCTCCATCCATGTTGCTGCAAATGATATGTTTGTCTTTTTTGATGTTTAATATTCCATTGTGCACACAGACCACAGTTTTCTGTACCATTCATCTATTTAGGGGCATTTCGTTATCCTGGCTATTGTAAATAGTACTGTAATGAACATCTGAGTACAGGTGGCTTTGGGGATTAGGGTCCTTTTTGACCTTGGATAGATTCTTAGAAGAGGGGTTGCTGGATCGAATGGTAGTTCCATCAAAATGGAGATTTTAAACAAAATGGAGTTACTTTGGTGAATCTGTTACCAACACTAAAATGGTGACGGGGGTAAGCTAATGGGCAGCTTGTGGCATTAATGACTTTTCATTTCCCTTGTTAATAACGTGTTAATGAATCTTGTGTCAATTGCATGGTGACTCTTGCAACTGCCCTGTTGTGCGGGTAGGAAGAGCTGGAGGCAGATGCTGGATTCTAAAAGCACTGCTTATTTTCCTTTGATGTGCAGGCTGGAGGCTTTTGCCCTTTTCACACATGGTCTCACAGTCACGTTGGAAGGCTGCTGATTTAGATTGGTGGGGGAAGAACTGTTCAGGGCAGGTTGGGCCGGCCTCTAGAGGATTTGAATCTAAAAGATCAGAAAGCATGGTGGGCTGGCAGGTACATTCCCACTTATCCTGGTTTCGACACCAAAAGTTCCTTGTCTAGGACAAGCCCTCATCCCAGGCAACCAGGGCACCAACATGGCCTCCCAGCTTTCCACTGTGCATGGAACCAGAGCTTCTTAAAGGAGCATCTCTGTCTGTGGGAGATGGAGGCATTTACAGAATTCATCCTAGAAATCCATGCGGCTCTCCATGGAACTCAGCACCCTTCCACTTGCATCCCAGCAGCTAAACACACATCTTTGCACTCATGGGGGTGTTCCCTTCCCTCCTCCCTTGGGTGCAGGTGTTGATATGGGGTGACTGGGCTGGACGGGCAGCAGGACCTCTGGTAGTGACATAGCTTAAAGTTGTGTTGGGCACCATATTGTACTGATGGGCAGGTCAGGTCTGAGAGAAAGACCCATGAGAAGAAGCTAGAAGTGTGAAAAGGGTGCAGAAAAAGAGGAGAGGAAAGAGGAGGGGGAGATACGAGAATGGCGGCTGATAGAGGAAGCCCACATGGCCAGGCTGGGTGAAAGCCTCCTGCAAGAGTGAACTGTAGGTGGCAAGGAGCCATGGTGGCCAGCAGAAGAGTGGCCGGTGTGGAGAATGTGGCCCCGCAGCAAGGTGGCCTAGTGAACTGGTCCTGGAGATGGCCAGGGATGTGGAAAGGTGATTTGTGCATCAGCATTTGAAGAAGTTTGAAGAGCCTTGGAGAAGTAGAGGAGCTTGGAACACTGAAAGAGAAGTGAAAAAGAGACTCTGGAGAAAGACTGAACTTTGCAGGGTGCCTGCCTCAGGTCTGGAGGGACAAAGGGGCACCATCTTGGACATGTGTCTTTAGGACCTTTAGGACTGAAAATAGTGACTGTGGTCAGATAACTACCTCTTGTGGCATTAAGGACTTTTTCTTTGACTTTCTGTTTTCCTGGTTCATTTTCCTTGTTAATAAAACCCTGATGTTTAAATTGCTTGGTCACTTTAGCAACAGCTACACACGGGTGAGAAGAACCGGAAAGAATCTGAGAGGCAGAAGCTGCATTTTAAAAGTGCCACTTCTTCCCTGTGGCTTGTCATTGGAGGCTTCTTCCCCACTGTGACCTGATTTCAGCATGATGACTGCTCCCAGGGGTCCCAGCGCCGACCTGCTCCGGGCATGCATTCCACAGTCCTGTTGCTTGAGAAGAGATATGAGATCACCTTGCTGATTCCTGGTGCTTTTCCCAAAATCACCCCCATCACCTGGCGCTCTCCAGGCTCTTTGAAGTGCCAGGACCCCGATTCCCACCCATTTCCCAGCGATGCAAGATAACTCTGAATTGACCCAAATTAATGTGCAATGCTCAGCAGGCCTCCACCCCCGGGAGCATCCCGCCTGGATTTCATGGAATCTGCTTTGATTCTGACTTCCCACGGGTCTGGAGCCTGGGCTGGGGAGAGAGAAGGAGGCAGCTGTGCCAGCCCTGAGCATGTTTGGCTGCTTTTGCAGTAAACATGAGGAGACAGGCTCTGCTCCGACATGTCTCAAGGCTGAGTCCATCAAGCTCAAGCCTCTGGTGGGCCCTGCCTGCCTGCCACAGACACCTGAGGGCCCAGATCTGGCCATATGACCTATAGCCCAGATCGGATGACCCTCGTTCCGGTCAACAGGAAGCCCTTCCACATGGACGTACCTGGAATTCCTTCCAGCAACACCCACAGGTGGGGTCTGCCATCTGTGCCGGCCAGCATGTGCGGTGGCACAGACATGCCCATTCTGCATGCATGAGTGGTGGGCAGGCTTAGAGCTGCAAAGGACGCAGGCTCGATGGCAACGATGAGGTTCCATAGGCGGGATGAGACGAGGATGTGAGATGGAGTGATCCTCCCACCTGGCATAGAGGCTGCTGCTCTGGAAGCCTAAGAAGGGGAGAATCCAGATGTGGGAGTGACCCCCAAGTGGACAAAGGCATCATGAGGTGGTGCACATACACACCCCAAATACTACTCAACTGTCAGGACAGATCCACTCTTGCCTTCCCCACAACGTTCGTGGAGCTGAAGGGTTGATACTAAGTAAGTCCGAAGGAGACAAATGCAAGTGCTGTCATCTGTATACAGAGAAGGAAGGGTCACGCGAACCCTAAGGAACACAAAGAAACACGTAGGATCTGACTCACAGAGGAGCAAACGGGAGGATGAGCACAAAGAGAAGAACAGAAGGATGATGGTGCTGGGCTAGGGTAGCTTGGGGGTGGGGTGCTGTGGCAAGGCCAGGCAAGTGAGCTGCTCAGGCGTTTTCCACCATTAGCCAGCCCCTGTGGGTGGGGTTGTGCCCTCCCTGTGATTGTGTGTAGGTTCCTGGCCTAGGGGGTATGTGCATGCATGAGTGGGTTCACCTGGGCCTGGGAGGGGAAGGGTAGGGGATGGCATCACCTGGGGGGTGGGGCGCACACAGTAGGACTACAAGAGAGAGCATGGGCATAGGAGAGATGGCCGGAGAGAGCCAAGAGAAAGAGAGAGAAGAATCCTGGGAGGCTGGGAGGGCTGCCTCCATGTCCTTCTGCCTTGCCTCACCTGGTATGTCCATGTAGCTGCTACGACCCTTGCAGATGTTCAAGCCTGGTGCTCGCACAACTGGCGCCATGACCAGGGATGCTTATGCGACAATTGGTGACAAGGATGGGATGTTTCAATACAGAGCGAGAAGACACCGCTAGTGTCGATGGCAGGATGGTTCAACACAGGCAATAATGTCTCCGATGTGTCTAACGTGCGAGCCACAGTACAAACCCATGTGACCACGACACAAAATATTACTTTAAAAAATACTAGTCAATAAATAAACACGGCAACGAGTAGATGCTGGAAACCCAGCACAGACAACAGGTGACATCCAGCTAGGAAAATAAAGGTCACCGGAAACCATCAAGAGCACAGCCTGGGTGCTTTACAAGCCTGGACATGACTAAGTGCCAAATGAGCCTCAGGGCCACTGCTCTACGAAGGGGGTGTCAGTGTTTTCATGCAGTTAGACTCGTGCTAGGAGAGCAGCTGCGGTGCTTGCAGAATTCTCAGGGGTAGCTGCAAGGTCCCTCTTCCCTTTCTTACCATTGCTGTGATGTGATGACTTTCTTCGAGGCGGAGAAGGTACCTTGTGCTCACACTGTTAGAATTCACAAGGTCTTGGCGGTGGAAAGGAATCTAGAGCAGGTCTCAGGACACGCACTGTTGACTCATGACAGACTTGATTACTTCAAGAGTTTTTTCAAAAGGAGAAAAATAGATCCCGAAGCTCAGAATCTGCTAAAGCTCGTCCAAAGAATGCGGAAGGCTGGACTGTATTCAGGGCTCACAGCAGATGCTGGATCATTTGCAGCTGGAGAACATTTGCAAAGGGGCAGGTTAGGCTCCCACCATGCTCCCAAGTCCAAGTTCAGTTCATATTCCGCAGCGTCATCTTACAGTAGGAAGCAGCTCACTGACTAGCCATGCACAGCTGGCGTTAAGCTCTCTCGTCTTCATCGACCCAGTTCGGGAATCTCTTTATGCCTCTCTGTTGGCACTTGAGGATCCCCAAGGCTGGGGTCTTCACTCCTGCAAGGGGAAACCTGGATCAGTCTCCGCTAACTTGTAGGTGCCACGAGTTCCCTCCCAGTTTAATCTGAAAGCGGTGCCCTGCTAGCCACACCTACGGACTCACACAGGCTTGCCATCTTGGCACCCAGAGCAAGCCCCACCCTCTCCCGCAAGAGGGCATTCTCCCCGACACCCCTTGCATCGGGAGTTGGCAATTTTGTTCTTTTCAAAATGTGTTTTCTGGGCATCAAGGAGAACTTGGAAGCCAGGTCTCAGTACGAGCTGGGAACAATGCCCTCACTGTGCAAGCTGATTTTTGGACACCAACAACCAGCATTGCTTAACAGTTCTGTGCAAACATGTTCGAATGGGCTTAAGGATAAGATTTGGTCATTTTAGCCAAAGGCCAGACTGGCCACATTTCAGGCTTCCAATGGAATCAATAGTTCATAATCACCTTTATCACTTGGTTTGCTTACATTGTTTCCTGGAGGTGAAATGTTTCGACCGTTTGGCATCCGTGGGCTGATCATTTTCCACTCTCCCTCTTCTCAATGTGGAAGGAATCGTTATTTTCTGCCTAATCGTTATTTTTTGTCTAAAGCCCAGAAGATTCTCTGCAGGAATCTCTAAGGGTGTTGCTTCCTAACACAACACTGAAATGAATTCATTATGAGAGAAAAATTGCTCTGGTTTTAAGAAAAAGGGTTATTTATTCCGCACTCGCATTAATAATAACTTTGTTCTTTATAGTCACTTCCCATTTATAATAAAGGCGTTCAAAGAGCTTTGCAGGCACAGCCTAATTAGGTCATTTTTATTATTATTTGAAGCAGGAATGCTACGCTGTATTATTATCCAGACTTTACAGAAAGGGAGATAGAGAGGCCTGGGCAAAAAGAAGCTGGAAATGTGGGCCCCTGACTTAACTGTTCACTGTGTGTGTTGCTCTCCCTGGCCAAATCCGCTCAGTCGTTTTTCAAAGGGCAACTCCCGTGACCCAACGTGATGGAGATCTTCTCTTGCTGCATGCCACACTCTTGACTCAGTTCAGCTCTGTTTTTCTGGGGAGGTGTTTTGGGGCATTTGATGTACAACCATTTGTTTGAGCTGTTTATAGTTTATCCTTCTGATATGGAATAGAAGGTTCTTAAGCCAAAGGGCTGCATAATCGACTTCTTCTGTAGCCCCAATAGATGAGGTGCTTGACTGTAGAACTCACTCAACCAAGTCTTAGCTCTCTTCCTACAACATGGATGATGGGATAGGCCCATCATGGATATTCAGGACCTGGAATGGGGGTCAGGGAAGGACAAGAATCATAATGTGCTGTGGCTGTGCACAATCAACAGACTTTCAGTTCCCTGCCTCCCCCACCTGTGGAAAACTGTCATATTGTGGAAATGATGAAGAGAAAAGCTGGGATCCCCAGCCCCCTTGAAGGAGTAGGGAGAGCATTGCTGAGTGGTTGATGGCAGTATTTATGGCAAGGAGATGTGGCTTTGAATCTCTGAGGTGTCACGTGTGGCTTTGAGCTGGTTGTTTAAATTCTTTGAGTCTCTGGGGTTGCCTTGCTAAAGTGAGAATAATAATAGCGTAGGGGATGAAGGAGACGATGTCTGTACAAGTATTTGTTGCAGTGGCTCACACGTTGTTAAGAATCAATAAATAGCATCCATTTTGGTGTGGTTATTAAGCAGTGAGTGATTCTAGATAAAGGCAGAATTGGCACAGCAAGTGCATGTGTGGGAGATGAGAAGAGTAGCTAAGGAAACGATGTGGAGGGCGGGACCTGTAATTAAGCACCAAGGGGGTGAGACTTCAAGTTTGAGTAAATAGGAAGGGTGGGAGAGAACTAGGGAAGTGCATGAACCAAAACTTGGGCGGGAGAGAGAGTGGGCTGGGATGGAGGAAATCAAAGGTTCACACGAAGGAATGTGAGCTACAATAATTAGAAAAATGAGAGTAATGCTTCTACTAATAGTGGGAAAGTGGGGGTTATTTCCTCTAATAATATGGTGAGGTAAGAATGACCATGGCCATTGTAAAGATTAGGAAGCTGGAATTCTGAGGCAACCTGCGAAATTAGTTGGAAACCAGTGGTTTGCATTGGGGAGGATAACTGCTTTCATGCTGTTGGCAGAGGGTAAATTAGACACCACCTTTGGGAGAACACTTTGAAAGAGTGCTTAAAATTGTTCATTTCACTTCGAGGTACTGACTGTAGAGAAACACGTGCATGTGTTATCCAAGAGGCATGAAGAAGGATGTTCAGTGAATACTCCAGAAGCTTGGCTACAACTCTCACACACACTAAGGGTTGGGTGCATCAATAATTTGTGTCATGTCTGTCTTGTGGTATGTTATTCAGCAACTTGATATGAAGAGGTAAACTGTATGACTGATATGTGATCTCTCAGAAAAGTTGATCAGTTAAAAAAGGTTGTATAAAATCATTATAAAACCATTAGCTTTTAAGTCCCATACATGTATGTTTGTGTGTAAAATAGAAGCAGGAAAAACAGGTCTGTCATGAAGACAAATCAAGCTTTCAATGGTGGTTGTCTCAGGGAGAATATATGTTGGGGAGGGTGTATGTTAAAGGAAGAGATATACATTTTAGTTTACACACTTTTATAGTCTTTAAAAAATATATTTAGTTATTCAAATTCAACAATGAAAACATAAAAATATCTATACTGCATTTATATTGCAGCATACATGATCCCTAAAATACATTAAAATATGGTGTAAAGTATATTGATTTGAAAAATCAACCAGTTGAGTTTCTAAGTAGTATATACAGTAGGTAACATAATGCTTTCTAAAAATTATATATACAGTATATATACAATATAATGCTTTCAAAAATTATATATCAATATATAATATATATTATATATGTGCTGTATATATAATTATAATATGTAATATATATAATATATAATATATACTGTATATACACACACTTAAATGCATGCATAGCACATACATACACATGACACACATACAGATATACCCACATGTATATGTAACACATATACTTATGTATATATACACATGTACTTGTGTATACACACGTATACTCACATGTATACACACACATAGCACAGATACCAGTGCAGTATATACATATATACCCCCACATATAGCACATGTACCCACGTGTACATATACAAATATAGCACACACATCCATGCTTATCTACATATACATATGTAGCGCACACATATATTAATACATACTTATGTGCATATACATATATGACACATATATACATATATTTACATGTATATATACACACATAGCACATGTATATACTTATGCATATATTCATATATAGCACACATATAGACATATGCTTATGTGCATATACATATATAACAATTCATATATTTAAATGTATATACATATATAGTACACATGCATATATACTTATGTAAATACATGCATAGCACACACATACACAATACTTGCATATTATATATGTATAACACACATATATACTTACATGTTTATGTACATATATAGCACATGCATATGCATGAGTATGTATATACATATATAGCACATATATACTTGTGTATATATACATATACAGCAATACCTATATGCATGTACACTTACATGAGTATATATAGCATACACATATATACATATATACTTGCACATGTATATACACATATATACATAAATACTAGAGAAACTAACACACACTAAGTGGTGGTTTTCCCTGAATGTTTTTATTTTCCTCTGTAGACTTGTAGCCCTCAACTTTTGCCACAGAAATGCTCGGTTGAATCCCCCAGAACTCAGTGCTTAAAGGCGGCAATTGCTTTCTTCTCACAGATAGCCATGTCATGGGCAAGCCAGTCCAGCTGGGCAGGTGAAACCTGGCTTCAAGGTGGGGACAGGGTGTGGACCTACTAGGTGCAGGCCTACTGTGCACATCCCATCCTCCTGGGACCACTGGACTCCCAGGGCATGGTCTTCCCCTGGCGATGACAGTAGACAAGGGAGCAGCAGAAACATAGCTGCCGCTTTGGGTGTTGGCTGGACCTTGGCAGCTGTCCTTCTGCCCGCGTGGCCAAGCCTCATCATTGGGAGGGACGTCCATCGACTTTGTTTCCAGAGGGTCTGCAGTGTTGTGGGTGAAAGGCCTGGAGACAGGGTAGAGTAGAGGAGGGCGCCATCCTGGCTCTTCCCCCGCTGAGAGCTGCTCCTTTACCGTCCCGAGACTGTGTGATGCTCGTAAAGTGATGTCTCACCACGGACGCCCAGCCTGGGTCCCCCAGCACAGGCATTGGGCCCCGCTGCTCTGCCCAGCACATCTGGCTCAGCTTGCTGTCGGCTTTGCAGGTTGCCTGAGGCTGAGCGGTGGCCTCGGTGTCTTAGCTCTTTTCCTCAGACCTCTCTGTGTTGGAGGAGGTCACGAGCCTTGGGAGATGACCTGCAAGGCCATGGGATTCTCCCAGGAATATGGAGGCCTGAGCTGAGCCACAGCTTGGCTGCAGCAACGGGGGCTTACAATGCAGTTTGAAGCCCCTTCTGTCATGTACATCTATATGTGGCGAAGGGAACCCGAGTGAGGTGCCTTCCACGTCTTCTGTGCTGTCAATGGTGGATTCAGAAGCATCAGATGGTCGTTATCTCAAGGCACATGACGCATTAACCCAGGCTGTTTCCTCCCTACCGTCTAGGGAGTCTCCTTGCAGCAAACACACCAAATCACCATACTGAAAGATGACTGTAAACCCCAAGTTCACCTGTGTCACCCTCTTTGCCATCACTCCCCGGGAACACACTTGGGACAATCACTCCCTATCTCACCTCTGTTTCCCCTCTGCCTCCCCCAAGCTGAACTCAACCTCCCAAACTGGGTTACTTCCCCTGAGAGGAGTCACTAGACCCTTTCAGAGGAGCAATAAATCTCCCCCAGTCTATTTGAACCCCTCAAAGAAAAGGCATGTAACCCCATCCCGGAGGTGGTAGGGAAGGTCGATGTGTGTGTGTGTGTGTGACAGAGAGTGTTTCTGTGATGCAAATGTTTATGGTCTTGTTAGCCTCCCCCACTAATCTTAGTCAGGATTAGCCAAACTACCTCTTAACCACTTTCTCCTTACTTCATAAATCACTCTTGGCCTCTTCTTTTCCACTCCGATCAGTTGGCCTCTCCCTTGCTTCTCAGCTGCCCAGTATGGAAGGCAGGGCCATGGAGAAGATCTCTAGGTGTCCCCAGGTCATGTCTCGGTTCCGCATCGCTTAGTCTCTTAGAGATGGAGCCAAAAGCTCCAGAAGTAGAGGGTTTTCTCATGAGACTTCAGGAACTTTCAAGGGCTTGTTTAAAATGAGAGAGATGTTCCCATGCTGAGTGGCCCAGCAACCAAACAAAGCACATTCTGACCTTTCCGCACAGAGGCTCAACATCTGGGGAACTTGTCTGAGGGACCTGGAATGTCAGGGGCTTCGTATCTGTGGCTGGGAGAGAAGAGCATGTGTGTGCCAAAGCCACCACCTTTTCCAGTTTTGGACACAAATCTGTGCAATGGTTATTTCACCACACAGCTCACAGTTTCTCAGCTGCAGGCTCATGTGTCAGCTTGTATGAGCCAGGGCCACCACTTTGGGAGAACTTGCTTGGGCCAACAACTTTCTCCCTCCCTCCTGACCATCTCTACCTCCTCTCTACCTCTCAGAGCTAGGCTGCTGGCTCAAGTTCAAATCCCTTGAGAGGATCTTCTGAGTCCCTTCAGGGGTGCAGAGGGCTGGTCCCAGGGGCCAGGTCTGCAAAAGAAACCCCAGGGCTCAATTCACATGTTTGCTGCTCAGGGCCTGAGATACTCCCTAGGAAGGGCTGTGAGAACCCCTGACCAGCTTGCCATGGAGGCATCTGGAGTTTCCCAGAGTGGGAGGTGATGGTGCAGGAAAGAATGGATGAGCCTTCAAATGCAAATTGGTCCAGCCACTGTAGATGACTGTGTGGCGGACCCTCAAACTAGTGAAATGGAGCTACCATTCGATTCAGCAATTTCACTACTGGCAATCTACCCAAAGGGAGCCAAGACACTCATTCAAAAGGACACCTGTTCTCGGATGTTTATGGCAGTACTACTTACAATAGCCAGGATGTGGAAACAACCCAAATGCCCCCAAATAGACAAATGGATCAGAAAGCTATAGTATATTTACACCGTGGAATATTATGCATCAATCAAGAAGACAAACATGTCATTTGCAGCAACAGGGATGGAGCTAGAAGGAATCATGTTAGTGGAAATAAGCCAGAAAGAAATAGAGAAATATGGGATGGTATTACTTATAGGAGAGACTGAGGGAAAACAAACAAACAGACAAGAAAAATTTTAAACTGTCAATAGAACTGAAGCATAGAGCAATGAAGGGGGAGGGGGATAAGACTGGGGGAGGGATGGACACAAGAGATTAAGATGGTTCACAGGCAATAAGGTGGTGGGAGAACCTCACGGTAGACAATGTTATAAAATTATGTTTACAATAATTTTTAAAATTGATTGCACATGGATATGTATATATACATATATACATGCATGTATATAT
>PVHY01022435.1:0-22422 GCA_004024945.1 Uropsilus gracilis
GAGAGAGAGAGAGAGAGAGAGAGAGAGAGAGAGAGAGAGAGAACTTTTGGGAGAAGAGAGATGAGAATGGCAGGTGGGTAAAGAGTAGCCCAAGTGACCAGGCTGGGCAAAAGCCCCCTGGAAGAGCAAGCTGGAGGTGACAAGGAGCCATGGTATCCATGGTATCTGACAGAGTGGCCAGTGTGGAGAGTATGGCATTGCAGCAAGCTGATATGGAAAGCTGGTACCTAAAGATGGCCAGCAATTTGAAAGATGATTTGTACATCAGCAATTGTGGAAGACGTTTGAAGAACATCTGGAGAAGTGGAGCAGCATGGAACATTGGAGAGAAAAGAAGAAAAGAGAAGATGCTGGAGAAAGAACTGGACTTTGAGAAAGTGTGTACCTCTGAGGTTTGGAGAGGGCACCATCTTGGACTGTGTCTTTGGGACCTTTGGAACTGAAAATGGTGATTGGGATAAGATAACTGCCACTTGTGGCTTTAAGGACTTTCGCTTTCCCTGTTGAACTCCCTTGTTAATAAACCCTGTTGTTAAACTGCATTTTGAGTGGCAACAGCTATGCATAGGTGAAAGGGGCCAGAGGCTTGTAAGTTGGAGGACTTTTGCACCCCTTTTTGGACCGGGGCTATTGTGCCCTTTTTTGTACCCTATTTCAAAATGGATGAAATAAAAAGATTAAACAAGATCATCCATGTTCATAAATAGTAAAATTCAATGTGTCAGCTAGTCCCTATTTGATCTGTAGACTTCACTCAATTCTAATCAATATACTAGCAAATTATTTTGTGAATGCTTGTAAACTGATTCCAATATTTATATAGACAGAAATGATCTAGAATACAGCTGAGTGATAATAATAAGTGAAATGGCCTGATTTCAAAACTTATTATAAAACTTAGTATAAAGCTGTAGCAATCAACACTGTGCAGATCAGCAAGAGACTATCAGTGGAACATAACAGCTTAGATATAGATCTATATAAATATAGTTAATTCATCTTTAACAAAGGAAAATGATATTATAAAGGAGAAAAGCTAGTCTTCATAACACATGGTTCTGGATCAATTGAGCTAGAGTAAACTTTTTGCAAAAGTTTACTCATAATGGATCACAGACCTAACATAAAACACAAAACTATAAAATTATCAAAAGACAGCATAAGAGAAAACTTTATAACCTTAAGTAGGATGATAAGTTTTTATATCTAATAACAAAGGCACATTTTTTGAGATATAATTGATAAGCTGTATTTTCTTAAGTTTAAAAACTTCTTATCAATAAAAATTAATGACAAAAGAATGATAAGAGAAGTCACAGGCAGGGAGAAAAAGCTGCCAAGTTGTATCTGATAAAGGACTATTATCCAAAATATAGAAAGAACTTTGAAGTTCTTTGCACAAGAAAATAATCTCTCTTTACAAATGATAAAGACCTAAGTAAGCACTACACCTGAAAAAATAAACAGATGGTAAATAAACATGATAAGATGATCCACCCATTGTCAGAGAAATCCAGATTAAGACAATGAAGATTACAATGCACTTATTAGGATGATCAAAATGCAGAAATCTGGTAAATCTTGGGATTGAAGATGGCAAAAATTCATTTGAAATAATAAAAAACCTCAAATAGCCAAATCTTTCCTGGCTAAATGGAGAGGGAATGGAAGTATTATATGCCCAGCTTTAAATTGTACTAAAAAGCCAAACTACTTAAGACAGCATGGTACTGGAACAAAAACAGACCAATAGAACAGAATCAAAAGCCCAGCAAAAAAGTCCCACATACGTAGTCAGTTAATCTATAACAAAGTAGTAAAGAATATACATCGAAACAAGGATAGTCTCTTCAATAAATTGTGCTGGGAAAATTGAACCACTATATGTCCCCCCCCAAAAAAAAAGAATCTATACTACTCCCTCACACCATGTACAAAAACCAACTCAAAATGGTTTAAAAGACTTGGATGTAAGACCTGAAACCATAAAATACATAGAGGAAAATATGGGCCAAACATTCCAAGACTTATACCTCAGATACCTTTTCAGGACACATCTATAAATGCTTAAAAGAATGAAGGAAAACATAAATAACTGTGACTACATAAAAACGCTCCTGAAAATCTAAAGAAACAATGACCAAACCAAGAAGATATGCATAACTGAATGCAAAAAAAAAAAAGTAAATATCACCCCCATACAAATGATAAGGATCTGATATCAATGATGTCAAAGAACTCACACAAATAACAAAAACAAAGCCAAAGCCCAGTCAAAAAATGGGGAGAAGAGCTAAAAAGACATATTTCCATAGAGGAAATACAAATGGCCAATAGGCATATGAAATACAACTCAAAACCACAATGAGATACCTACTACCTTACACCAATAAGAATGGCCTATATATTATATATATATAACTTTTATATATATATATAACTTATATATATATATATATATATATATATATATATATATATATATATATATATATATATATATATATATATATATATATATATATATATATATATATATAGGCAACAACTATTGCTGATGTGGATGTAGAGAAAAAGCAACACTTTTACTATGGGTGGGAATGCAAACTGTTCCAGACACTATGGAAAGCTGTGTGGAGGACCCTCAAACTATTGAAAATTAAGCTACAGTTTCATTCAGCAATTCTATTTCGGGGAATCTACCCAAAGGATACCAAAGACTAATTGAAAAAGACACCTGTAAGCTTATGTGTACTACAGTAGTATTTACAATGACCTCAATATGGAAGCAATACAAATACCCCAAAACAGATGCCTGGATCAGAAAGTTGTGATATATTTGCACAACAGAATATTATTCCACCATCAAAAGGGGCAAATTTGATGCATTTGTGATAGCATGAATGGACCTGAAAGGAATCATGCTAGTGGAAATAAACCAGAAAGAAAAGAAAAAGATATATTGAATGATCTCACCAATATGCTGGATAGGGGGAAAAAAAACAAACAAAAATACAAGTAATCTTGAAACTAACAAACTGTCCGCAGAACTAAAGCATAAAACAAGGGAGAGTCAAGGAGGGTAAAAGCAGAGCAGGAATGGGCACAAGAGATTAAGAGGATTGTTCACGGATAACAAGTTGTTGGGAGAACCTCGGAGTACACAATGATAAAAAAAAAAATACATGAGCAATCAAATAAAAAAAAAAGAAAGCAACAAGTTTGATGATGACATAGAGCAACAGGAGCTTCCTTCCTCCCTTACTCACAAGAATGCAAAATTATACCAACACTTTGGAAGGTAATTTCATACAAAACAATATAAATTCTTCTCATATGCTATAGTAACTATATTCGTTGCTGTTTACCCAAGTGGGTGAAAAACACAAGTCCATACAAAAATGTGCATGCAGATATTTGTAATGTTATGCAAAACTACCCTAACTTAGAAGCAACCAAGATGTCTTACTGTAAGTAAATGGATCAGTAAACTGGTATGTCCAGACAACTGATTATTCTCTAGTGTTAGGAAATCAAGTCATGAGAAGACATAGAGAAATCTTAAATATATTTCTAAGTGAAAGGAATTAATCTGAAAATATTATATACTATGTGATTCCTACTATATAACATTCTGGAAAAGGCAAAACGTATGATTAGTAAATTTGAAGGACTAAGAATGAAAAGCAGAACACAATGAGACTATTCTGTATGACACATAGTGTTAGGTGTACATGATTATATATTTGTCCAATCTTACAGACTGTGCAGCATCAGGAGTGAACCCTAATGCAATCTATGGTCTTTAGGTGATAATAATGTTTCAATGCATTTTAATGGACTATAGAAATGTTAGTGTGATGTGGAATGTAGAGAGTGAAGGAAACTGTTTATGTGCTGGTGTGAGTTTTTTGTGAACCTGAAAGTTTTCTAAAAAATAAAATCTAACTAAAACATAAAAGACAAGATGATAATAAGTAGCCTACTAATAAATAATAGATATACCGAAAAGCACTAAATCAACTTTTTCTTTCTGTTTTGTGATGTCTCAATAACACTTTATAGAACTCAATTAATGATCAAACAATATGGGAATTAAGCAATAATGAAACATACTAATGACAGGAATCTATGCGTTGGCCAGTAGCATCACTGCACTCTAGGGATTTGGCTAATATATGCTTGAGTGAAATCATAAGACTGACTCAAATGTATGTATTCATCATAGGGCTGGATTGGGGTAATTAGCATTTCTAAGAAAATAATTTTGTTCCCATAATAATCAAATGACAGAAATAAAACAGATTTATTTTGCTTCATTCTCACTATTCGAATGCTTTTAAGCACTCTGCTCACAGCTATTGAAAATCTACAATGAGGTCCCCTTCAGTGCTCTTAGTTATCATTACCGATTCTTTTTTATTTTCATAATACTGAATTGTCTTCTAAATGCAACATAATTTGCACATTTACTAAGCTTATTATTAATATAGACTTGCAGCCCACTACTCTCCCCAAATGTAAGCTCTTTGTGGGCAGGATCTTTTTTCTCTTTGTTCCTTGCTCTATTCCAACTAATTAAACAATGCCACATGAGAGCTGCACATGAGAGCTCAGTAGCTATTTAACATAGTGAAATTGTGTATGTTCAATGTTTTCCCTATAGACAATAATTGCCTCTTTTTTTTCCAAAGGAAATTTCCCCTACCCCCATTCATTCAATTCTTCCCAGTTACCTTGATCTTCACTTATCTGCTGAGCATTGAAAAGCAAAAGAATGAAGCAGGAGTGTGATGCATTAACGTCTTCGCTGAGGAGGTTGTTTTTTCCTATTAGTTTTTTTTTTTTTTAACTTTGAATTGAACATGAAATAATGAAAACAGTACATATTGAAACTGAACTTAATGGAGTTTTGCATTCTAACACCCCTGGGGAGTCAGCTGTCAGATACCACCTATTCCCAGAAGTTTCCTTGGGTAACCTCCCAAGGTTGAACCCTATTTTCATTGATGAATGATTATATGCTTCATTGATGAATGATTAACCGTGTGTTTTTGAACTTTGAATACATGGAACAATGCACTTTGTGTTCCTTTGTGTCTGGTTTCATTTAGCCAACATTGTGTTGTAAATTACCATACTCTTGTATAAAGAAGTTTGTTCTTTTTCACTATATATAGCACTCAATTATGTGAACACACTGTGGCTAATTTTCCACTACTGACTATTAGCTTTCTTTTCTGTGTTTTACACTTGAAGCATGTTAGTTGGGAGTTTCCTGAGGTCCCAATTATCTTGGTGATGGAGGTCTATTAACCTCAAAACTGAAATTAAACAATATGACCAAGGTCAGCTGCTTTCTCAGGGTCTCAGTTACCGTTAATAGCCTTTACTGCTTGATCTTGCTTGAATGTTAGCTTGCAACAGAACCAAGTTCTTGCCAGGAACCTGAGGAAGTACAGACACACCCAACATAATATGAAGTTATACTCATTTTTATCAATGATGTGAGATATCCCAAAGGAGAAATCACATTACATATCTCAGAGTCACACAAACACACACACACACAAACACACACACACGCACACTCATGCACACACACTCACACACCTTTCCAGAAATCCTCATACTGACTAATGAATCTTCTGGTGAATTAACATATCTCAAGGACCTTCATTCCCCACTTCTCATAATTAAACACCCCTCCTCTCCTTCTGCCTGTGTTTTTCTAAAGAGAATAGGATCTTGTAATATCAGAGAACACCCTCCATTGTGTTATAAGACTACAGAAAGGGGTAGATAGCAGGGGAAGATCACACTCACACACAGAAAAAAGCATGATTCATATAAAGAGGTTCTTGAGATTTTATACACCATGGCTTTTTTTATGCATTTGGTAACTATTTCAACATAATTGGTTTTTCACCATATCTTTCTAACTTTACACATTGAAAATATTGGAAAAAGTGTCACTCAGTAGGATCCTCATTAGAAAAACAGAAGGAACACTGTATAAGTACTTCATAATTTATGTGTACACATATATATGTATAAGTACAATTTAGGATGATCAGGGGCCAGATCTAATTCTTCCATAATTTCAAATTTGTAATAAGTGTGATCAGTATTTAGAGAACATTTGAAATAGTAACAAGAAATGATGCTTCCTATGTATAAGCATCATGGGAATTATAAATATTGCTGCTGCTTATGATTTGTATCCAAAAACAATAGAAAAGTTTAGTTTTTGTGAGTAGTTACTAAAAATAAAGGTATAGGTTTTTTCTTATTCACAAGCAAGGGGAATTACTTATGAGCTGCCTTCTATTCAGCTTTTAACTGATTTAATGCTTAGTAGAAATTTAGTTATTCAACATTCTCTAATTTACAAGCTTTGCAATCCTCAAAATTAGTATCAGTGGTAGCCCTTAGGATATGATCAGTCTGTGTAAAGATTCCATTTATGTCAGAAAATAAGTGCTATTCTGCAGTTATTGGCAAAAAATATTCTGTAATTATGAAAGCAAATTTATAAAGACGTTTGTGGCAATCTTTTATTTTAATACTGATTTCTTTGCCCATCTTCTATAGATAACTGACAGACTAGTGTCCTAATATGTGAATATGATTGACAATTTATCTGTTTTCTCTTCTGCAATTTCATAAAATTTTACTCTATACTATTTGAAACTTTGATAATGTTAAAACTTCTACCTAGTAAAATATTTATATCATTAAGAAGGGACTCTATTGATTTAAAAAAATTGTCACTAAGTTGTTTTTTAAAACATTAACAAAGTATGTCAACTAATCTTTGGTTACTTCAAATTTACCTATTTTATTCTCTATTTTAATTTTTTGTGTTCTCATATCTTTGCTATTTCTCCTGTAAATAACATGTTGTTAGTTATTAGTTTTGTTAGCTATTTAATTGTTAGTTTTGATTTTTGTAATTAAAATTGTCCATTCTTTTTGAATTGGAGAATAAATCTATCTCATGCCTTGTCTCCTGACATATATTAACTATGTAATAAATAATGTATGTTGTCTTAGGTAACTAATTTTATGATAATGTTGCTACGTATCAGTAGATAGTTAAAAGACACTATTTTAAAACAAATATTTCAGTGGATATGTTAAAAGTCAAATTTAATTTTTATCAACATATTTATTCTCACTCAGAAAATACAAGGAAGTTGGCATATCTTTTATGTTCTTACTACTTATACCATTAACATTTTAAATTTTAATTATACATACAAATATATTAAATCCACACTATTTCGTTTGAAGCAGTCATTGAAATTTTCCTATATACTTGCCACTTTATTTACTTTTCATTTCCTCCTGTTGGAACCATTTCGGTTTTTACTTTTGAAGTGTAATTGTATATTGAACTTTCTCAGCAAGTTTGCTGGTAAAAATCTTCTTAGTTTTTGTTTGTCTGGAGTGTTTTAACACCATCTCCTTCTTATACATGATTGTGTATACATGCTGTGTGTACACAGGATTACATGCTGACATTCATTTTCTTGTTTTATATCCAAATACTGGTATTGAAGAATCTTTTTAAAGGTTAACTGTGTTTTCTCACCCTCCCTTCTTTCACATTCTATTCTTAGATATTTTTGTTACTCTTATTGTTTGTTTTATTTTATGAAGTATATAGAAGTAGAAATCATTTTTGCTTAAATTGTCTGCAATTTGTTAAATTTTTTAAATATATCAATTGATATTTTACATTATTAGTCATTATCTCTTCAAATAGTTTCTATGTTCCAATCTCTTGCTCTTTTCATTTGAAAATTCCAATTAAATATATCTTAGACTTTCCTAATGTATCTTTTATCTTGTTTCCTTATCTTGCTTTTTTCTTCTTTCAGCCTCATTCTGGATTACTTCAAAACTATCTCCCACTTTTACTTTTATTTTCTGTCTTCTTTTTGTTAAATATCCACTGAGTTTTTAATTTTGGTAATTTTGCTATTCATTCTTAGAATTCAGTTTCCTTAAAAAATAAATGAAATTTTATATAATTTCTCAACTTGGGTACTTCTTTCAACTTGACTTGAATAATTCTAGATTTAATTTTGAAATTCATAAAAAGCATTTTGTTTCAACATTTTAGAAAGTTTATAAGTATATGTATTTTAAGACTAATAATATGCAAAATAAACTGAATACTGCATCCGTCAATTATTTAATTTTGGATTTACTGGGTGACGGGATGACTCCGTGATTCTGCTGCTCTTTCAGTCTGCTGATATAATGCACTACAATAAGAAACATTTTTTTAAGTTTTAGATTGCATTTAATTTAATCATTCAATTTTTCAAGATTAACAGCATCTTTTTAGAACAAGACATAAATCGATTTAAGAGGCACAATGACAGAATAATTGCTGATGTTGTGCCAAATGTGATAAGAGTTAAGAAACTTGAGGTAAAGGAAATATGAGACAAGCAGAAAATGAAGATTGTTGAGCTCCCAAATTACTTCCCCAAAGATGGAGTTGGCATTGGAGAACTAGAATTTGTTTTTGGTCACAACAATGATGACATAATTTCTTGTTTTTCACATGGTACACAGTAATTATATTGAATCTAGCATGTATCCTTAACATTCTGGTGTTTAAAAATCTGTTTGACTTATTAAGAATTCATCCAACTCAGTAATAAGTCAGGAGTTGACCTTTTCTTTCCCAGCATAGAACCTTTCTTGGGGGTGCATGCTTCTGTTGTTTTAAGATTGAGGTGCTTACACACTGTTTAGCTATACCATTCAGTTATTCTATTGGTTTGATCCTGGGTGGGTGTATGTCAGTGTTTGAAGTATTCAAGTCTCAGACTTCAGTCTCAGTTTCAGTAACCTCTAGCTTGAGGAGACACAGGTGATCTGAGTTGGCTCTCCCAATTCCTCTCCAACAGTTTTATTCTGGGAACCTTAGGCTCAAACCAGTAATAATCACCCCACACCCTTCTACTTCAGTTCTTTAATAGTGCAGTCTCTACTCCATCTCTGTGTACCCCCATATCTAGTACAATGCCAGGTCTGCAAAATCCCCAATGTATTTGTGTCCCAGAATTAAGAACTACAAATGGTGTCCATGTGACAATCACCTTTATCCCTTATAAGTTTTTCTGTCCAGATACACCACAGTTCAGTCACAGTTTTTTATACCACTTTTCACTGGTCTCTTTCCTTTGATGAATGCTGCTGTCATTTGTTTATCTTTCAGAGTTATTGATATCCCTCCTGCAATTATATATGTGTAGAGGAGCCTCTTTGCTCTGTCACCATCTTTCCATAATCCATACAATTTTAAAACTTTTCTAAGTTTAGATGTTCTATCATTATACAATGTACATTTATCATATTTTAATCGTTTCAGTATAGTACACTATCTTTATCTGATTAACTTGTATATATATATTAAACCTATGCTGGCTAGCTATCATAGTGTAGCAAATATCAGTGTCAGTGACTGAAAACAATGAGCTTTGGGGATTAGGAGATGATAATTTAGGTAACTTTGAAATTGAGTGGGGACTGTAAGATCAACGGTAAAAGGATTTTTAAATAAACACTATAGACTAGGTGGTAGGCCTACTTATATAGAACATATTTCCATAGGCCAAATAATTCTGAGCAAGTAGGCATGTATACTAGAATTGATCAACTAAAGGTCTGATGGCAGATGTAGCACTGGAAGTAGATGGCATTTTTTATTTTTGTTATAGGAATTAGAAAAAAATGGAAGAAGGTTAAGATGCTATATAGTAATGACCTAGAGTTGGATATATAACCAAGCACTATTTTAAATTTAATATAGACAGATAATTACACAAAGAACATTTATAGATAGGGTTGTATACACTAGTATGCCACATATATGTTTTGGTTCTGTCAGCTAAGGGAGTTTAGATAAAATGACAACCTATTTGTAATGAGCATATCTAATAGCTGGCCATGTACATGGAAATTCCATAAAAGGAATGAGTATGTGGGGGGTTAGAAGGGGTGGAGATGGGAGGGAGTGGTCAGGGAGGGAAGGTGGTGGGTGGTCCCCAGGGAATACAAAGATATGAAACACATATATAAAAAAATAAATTAATTAAGAAAAAAAGGAATCAGTACAATTTCCATGCTGGGGAGAAGCAGCTCTCCTGCCTGCCTGGAACTATGCAGATGGCTCTCTTTTTCTTTCTCCATTCCCTAGTAACCCTGTCCCTTTATTTTTCTTTTTTTTAATTTAATTTAAATTTTTTTAAATTGCATATATATGTATATTTATATTACATTAGCCCATTATTGTGTACCCCGGGGCTTTCCCACTTCACTAACATTTGTTAACCATCCTGATCTTTTGTGCTTTTTACCTTCCCCTTTTTCGCCCTCCTCCTCTCTCGCTCCATGGTTCAGTCCCATTGGTTGTTTTCATTCTTTCTTATTTATTTGTTTGTTTCTCCCTATATACATCATATAAGTGAGACCATCCTGTACTTCTCTTTTTCTTTTTGACTTATTTCTGCTAATATGAGTCATTCTAGTTCCATCCAGGTTGCTGCGAATGACATGTGTTTGTCCTCCTTGATGGATGCGTAGTATTCCATCGTGTATATGTACCACATTTTTTTAGCCAATCATCTGTTTGGGGGCATTTGGTTTGTTTTCAGTTCTTTGCAACTGTGAACAGGGCTACAATGAACATGCGCGTACATGTGTCCTTTTGAATTAAAGCTTTCATGTCCTCTGAGTAGATTCCTAGTAGTGGGATTGCTGGGTCAAATGGTAAGTCCACTTTCAATTGTTTGAGGGTCCTTCACACAGTCTTCCATAGTGGCTGGACCAGTTTGCACTCCCACCAGCAGTGTAAGAGAGTTCCTTTTTCTCCACATCCATGCCAACATTTGTTGTTGTCTGTTTTATTTATATGGGCCACTGGTTTAAGATGGTATCTCAGTGTGGTTTTAATTTTCATTTCCCTGTTTATTAGTGATGTGGGACATTTATTCATATGCCTATTAGCCATCTGTATCTCCTCTTTGGTGAAATATCTTTTTAGTTCTTCTCCCCATTTTTTGAGTGGGTTTTTGCATTGCTTTTGTTGAGCTGTAGGAGCTCTTTGTGGATCTTTGGTATGAGACCCTTGTCACTTGTCTAGAGGGCAAAAATTTTCTCCCAGTCAGTTGGGTTTCTTTTTGTTTTGTTTTTTGTCTCTTTTGCTGAACAGAAACTTTTTAGCTTGATATAGTCCCAGCTGTTTATGTTTTTCTTCATTTTTTTTGCCAGCCATAGTTGTTTCCCCAAATGAATTTCTGAGGTGAAATTCATGAAGGGTTTTGCCCAGGTTTTCTTCTATGTATTTTATGGTTGCAGGTCTCACTTTCAGATACTTTATCCATTTTGAGTTAATTTTTGTACAGGAAGTGAGGGTATTGTCCTGGTCCATTTTTTTTTTTTACAAGTTTTGAACCAGTTTTCCCAGCACCATTTACTGAAGAGGCTAGCCTTTTTCCAGGATATGATTTTTGCCCCTTTGTCAAAGATTAGTTGACCATATATGTGTGGTTTTATTTCTGGGTATTCAATTCTGAGCCATTAGTCTGTTGGTCTGTTTTTGTACCAGTGCCATGCTGTTTTAAGTATTATGGCTTTGCAGTACAGTTTGAAGTCTGAATAGTAATACCTCCATTCTCTCTTCTGTTTGTCGAGGGTTTTGGCTATTTGGGGTGTTTTTTTTTGCTATTTGGGGTACTCCATATGAACTTCAGTAATTTTTGTTTTATCTCTTTAAAATATGTCATTGGAATCTTTTTGGAATTGCATTGAATCTGTAGATTGCCTTTGGTAGTATGACCATTTTGATAATGTTGATTTTTCTGATCCATGAACAGGGAATATCTTTCCATTTATTAACATCATCTTCTATTTCTTTTAAGAATGTTTTATGGTATTCTTTGTATAGGTCTTTTACATCATTTGTTAGGTTAATTCCCAAGTATTTGATTTTCTTTGGTGCAATGGTAAATGGGGTGTTTTTCAATTTTTTCTTCCTATGATTGATTCTTTACATATATGAATTCTGTTTATTTTTGTGTGTTGATTTTGTATCCAGCCACCTTACTGAATTGGTTTATATTTCAATCAGCTTTTCTGTCGATTTTTCTGGGTTCTCTACATAGAGTATCATATCATCCACATATAATGATAACTTTATTTATTTGTCCCCTATTTGGATTCCTATTAAGTCTTTCTCTTGCCTTATTGCCCTACCTAGGACTTCCAGTACTATGTTGAAAAGGAGTGGAGAGAGTGGGGGTGTCCTTGACTGGTTCTGGACCTTAATTGTAATAGTTTCAGTTTTTCCCATTGAGGATTATATTTGCTGTGGGTCTGTCATATTTAGCTTTTATTATGTTGAGGTATGTTCCTTTTATACAAATTTTTTCCAGGGCTTTCATCATGAAAGGATACTGAACTTTATCGAATGCTTTTTCTGCATCTATGATATGATCATATGGTTTTTGTTTTTCTCTTTGTTGATATGGTGGATTATGTTGATTGATTTTCGGATGTTGAACCATACCTGTGCCCCTGGGATGAATCCCACTTGGTCATGATGGATGATCCTTTTTATGCAATGTTGGATTCGGTTTGCCAGGATTTTGTTTAAAATTTTTGCATCTGTGTTCATTAGGGAGATTGGTCTGTAATTCTCTTTCTTTGCACTATCTTTATTAGGTTTTGGAATTAGTGTAATGTTTGCTTCATGGAAGGTATTTGATAGCTTTCCTTCTTTCTCAAATTTTTGAAAGAGTTTTAATAGTATCAGTGTTAGTTCCTCTTTGAAAGTTTGGTAGAATTCATTTGTAAAACCATCTGGACCTGGGCTCTTGTTTTTAGGGAGAGTTCTGATGACTGCCTCAATTTCACTGCTTGTGATTGACCAGTTTAAGTTTTCTATTTCTTTGTTCAATTTTGGATAACTGTATTGTTCTAGGAATTTGTCCATCTCTTCCAGGTTGCTGTATTTGTTTGCGTATAGATGTTCATAGTAGTCTCTAATTATCTTTTGGATTTCTGCTGTCTCTATTGTAATATCTCCCTTTTCATTTATGATCCTGTTTATTTGAGTTTTCTCTCTTCTTTGTATGCCTTGCCAGGGGTTTGTCAATTTTATTTATTTTTTCAAAGAACCAGCTGTTGGTTTTGTTTATCTTCTCGATGGTCTTTTTGGTTTCTATTTCATTAATCTCTGCTTTTATTTTTGTTATTTCTTGTCTTCTGCTGGGTTTTGGATTTTTTTGTTGCTCTTTTTCTAAGTCCTCAAGTTGGGAGATTAGAGTATTTCTTTGGGCTGTTTCAATTCTTTTTGTTTGGGCCTGTATTGCCACGAACATCCCTCTTAATACTGTTTTTGCTGCGTCCCACACATTTTGGAACATTGTGTCATCATTGTCACTTGCCTCCATGTAGGTTTTAATTTCTTCTTTGATTTCCTCTTTTACTCAGTGATCTTCCAGAAGCCTGTTGTTCAGTCTCGATGTAGTGTTTTTGTCCTTATTTTCTTTTCATTGTTGATTTCTAATTTGATGCCTTTATGATCGGAGAAAAAGGTTGGTATTATTTTAATCTTTGTGTATTTGTTCAGTTTTGTCTTGTGGCCTAATATATGATCAATTTTAGAGAATGAACTGTGTGCATTTGAAAAAAAAAGTGTATTCTTCTCCTTGGGGGTGTAATGTCCTGTATACATCTATTAGGTCCATTTGGTCTAGCTCTTCCTTTAAAGCTTTTGTTTCTTTGTGTAGTTGCTGTTTTGTTGATCTGTCTTTTGTTGAGGGTAGAGTGTTAAAATCTCCTACCACATATGTGTTCTCATCAATATTTTATTTCAGTTCTACTAGTTATTGTTTTATGAATTTTGGTTTTCCCTCATTAAATGCATATCTGTTGATTATTGTTATGTCTTTTTGGTGGATTGACCCTTTAACCATTATGTAGTGGCTGTCTTTATTTTTTGTCACTTTTGTTAATTTGAAGTCTGCTCTGTCTGATACAAGAATGGCAACTCCTGCTTTCCAGTGGGGGCCGTTTGCTTGTAGTGTAGATTTCCAGTCCTGCACCCTCAGTCTATGCTTATCCTTAGAGATCAGATGTGTTTCTTGGAGGCAGTAGAATGTTGGGTTCTGTTTTCTGACCCAGTCTCTTTGTCTTTTGATTGCTGAGTTTAGACCATTGACATTTAGGGTGATTATTGATGTTTGCAATTCTAAAGATTTCCTGGTGGTCATTTTGGGGTTTATTTTGTTTCTTTGTTTTTTTGTTTGTTTGTTTGTTTTTTGTATTTGTTCTTCTTACGGTTTTGATCTTGAGGCCTCTTGCAAAATTTCTTGGAGTGAGGGTTTAGTGGTAGCAAATTTCTGGAGACTTTGCTTGTCAGAGAAGGTTATATTTGTTCCTTCATAGAGGAAAGATAAGCTTTGCAGGGTAGAGTATTCTTGGCTGGCACATTTTTTTCTTGGAGTTTTTTGTAGATGTGACTCCATTCTCTCCTTGCCTGGAGTGTCTCTTCAGAAAAATCTGAGGTCAGTCTAATGGATTTTCCTTTGTAAGTGATCTGTTTCTTTTCTCTAGCCATTCTCATTATTTTTTCCTTATTTTGGGTTCTTGGAAGTTTTACGATGATGTGTTTCGCTGCAGCTTTTCTTTCATTAAAGTAATTTGGTGTCCTTTTGGCTTCCTGTATGTCTATTTTCATTTCTTTCTTCATATTTGGGATGTTCTCCTCTATTATTATATTGAAAAGCCTTTCAGTTCCCATGACTCTCTCCTCTCTTTCTGGAATTACTATTACTCTTATGTTTCATTTCTTTTAGGAATCTGACATATCTCTGAGCTTGTCTTCAGTCCTCTTACTTTGTTTCTCTCTCTTTTTCTTTCTTTGTCCTCTTTATTTCTGTATCCTCAAGTGTGCTGATTTGTTCTTCTATTTCATTTAATCTGCTCCCATGGCTTTTCTGTGAATTTTTTAGCTCATCTATTGCAACCCTTAAATCTTGAGCCTCTTTCAATTTCAATTTTAGGGATTCATTTTCATTCTTCAGTTCATTGATTAGGTTAAACATATTGATGCTTTCTTTTTTATATGTTTCTACTTCTTCCCTTAATGCATTAAATGCTTCTATCATACTATTGTCCCCTTTTTCTAATTCTTCTCTTAATTGTTGGAGTGCATTTAACATCTTGATGCTGGAATCTTTTTCTGAGGTACATGTCATTTCTTTGATGCTTTCCTTGGTGTTTTCTGGAGATTGTCTTTTCTTTGTTGGTGATGGATTATTTCCTGTAGGGTTTGCCTACATGTCTAAAATTTTTCTCCTTATTGTGTTTTGCTTTCTAACTTGTTCTACATATTGAGAAACCATGGATCTTGTGTTGGTCGGCATGCTGATGGAAATGATTTCCAGGCTGAAAGTAGATCTCTAGTTTACTTTAGTAATTTGCTCCGGTGCCGCTTGTGGAGCTTGAGGCCCCAGAGCCAGTGACTTCCGGTGGCTCACCTGGATAGGGGAAAGGTCGGGTGTGTTCCCTCAGGAACCTGGCAGGGGGGGGCTGGCTTCCGGGGATGGCAGCAAAGGCAGCGCAGGGATGGGTCCCTCCCAGAGGCCTGGAACCTGCGCCAGTGACTTCTGGCAGGTCACCTGGGTGGGTTCCCTCAGGACCTGGCTGCAGGGGCTCTGGCCATGGTTTTTATTTTTTTTATAATTTATTTATATATATAAATTTCACATCATTGCAATCCCAGGGATTTACCACCCCCACCTTCCCCTCCCATCCCCCCATTTTCCCTCCTGCTCATAGTTGTGTGCTTCAGTTTGGTGCTTAGCTTGTTTTGTCTTTTCCTCATGGCTTTTGTTTATGTTTTTCACTATATCCCATATATTAGTGAAACCATTTGACTTTTGTCTTTCTCTTTTTGACTTGCTTCTGCTAGTATGATTTCTTCTAAGTGCATCCATGTTGTCATAAAATCGTCGAATTTGTCATTCTTAATTGATGAGTAATATTACATTGTGTATATATACCACATTTTTTTTTCATCCAGTCTTCTGTTATGGGACACAGGTTGCTTCCATGTCCTTGCAATTATAAATAGTGCTGCAGTAAACATTCGAGCACAGGTATCCCTTTGTATCTCCCTTCTTTCTTTCTCAGTATTAAAAACCATGGCCAAAAAAAAAAAAAAAAACCAAAACACTTTTGGCCATGGTTTTTAATACTGAGAAAGAAAGAAGGGAGGGAGACAGGAAGGGCAGGAGGGAGGGATGGAGGGAAGAATGTAGGGAGGTAGGGAGGGAGAGAAGACAGAGAACCCTTGGTTCTTTGCAAGTAGTCTTTGGAAAAAAATGGCAATTCTTGTATTCAGTTAATAAATGTGTGTATCTATAGCAACTTGAAATTCAAAAACAAAAAAAAAATAAAAAAAAGAAAAAAGACTAAGCTTTTTTTGAAAAAGTGATGTAACAATGCCATAAACGATGATGGAACTTGCAAACCAACAGAATGAATTGTCAATGACCAAAGCTGAAATTTAAGCAACAAGATATATGCTGTATAGAATTATAACCCAAAATATGAAATAAATATCTATAATTTCATGTTGTAAATAAATGGTTGAATACAAATAGTAGAGATCATTCAAATCTCTTTCACAAAATAATTCCAAATATTTAATGAAGCTGCTCTAACCTGAGGCAGCTACTTCAATCCTCAAGTGTGAATTATGCTTAGCAAATTCCTTCAACAAAATAGTGTATTTAGAAAAGAGGGAAATAATACATTGATGGTGGAGAAACTTACTACATAGAACTCATCAGGATTCAGATCAATAATAATTATCTTATACACATATGATGAATATACCTGGCATTTATCTCTGTGGTCTTCCTCCCCGAAATTCATGTACTGGGTCAAATCATGAGAAAGACATGAGAGAATTTCAATGAAAGGTATTCACAAAATACCTCCCAATACTGCTCAAAGATTGGAAAGGTCACCAAACCATGGTCAGCATGAGAAAATGTCATAGTCAAAAGGCTCAAAAAACATAAAAACCAAATGTAATCTGCTATTGTGCATGGGATTCTGGAACAGAAAAGGATATCAATCCTCATCTTTTAGCATAAGGAATAATTTTTTTAAAAAATAGAAGTTTGATGCCAGAATACAGTAGTGATCTTGATGTAATTGTATCAATAATATTTTTAAATAAAAATTTTGCTCTTTTCCTATTTTAGCCTGAACATTAGATTTTAGCTTGTTTCTCTCAAAAACATAAGGCACTGTATTATGGATGGGTACTGCCTATCAAGAAGAAGAAATAAAAAATTCCTTTAACCTTGATATGCTGTTGAAGTAGGATAGTCATTACAAATATTCCTTTTCCTATTGTTAATGCTTCTCTTTTTAGTCCATTTCATGGGCTCTTTTTCCAATTACTTATATTGTTTACCATAAATAGTATTTTACTTTATTAGACCAAGTTTTTTTGACATTAATATTCTTTCTCACTGAGTTTAATCAATTGTTTCCTTCCCTTCATCAGCATTCTCCCAGAGTCCCTAATTTTCACTGATTGCCTGTCTTCATACTTTTCAAATGTCTTTTGCTCTTTAAACAACTGATTTTAATTGTCTTTTTCCTTCCTAGATCATGTTAATATATCTCTCCCTTTCACTCTCCTCCTACTCCAACCCCAATTTCTCTCCCTCCCCCCCTTTCTCTCTTTCTCTCTACCTCTCCCCCATCAGACTATAAATATTCCTGATTTCTTGCTTTAGCCAAGTGGGGTAACTCTTCATGACAATTCTATTCCTATTTGTAATTTTGGGTTTCATTTACTACTACTTTTGTTAGTGCCATTTTATCAGCCAGCTCACAGGGTTACTGATAGGAGAGTACCAAGAGGGCACATTATAGCCTGTGCAAGATCCCTGTCTCATTGTGAGATCCTCTCCCTATGAGTGTGGGAGTTAGTGATTTGCTTCTAATTAGTTCAAAGAAGATGGGGAGATTTACATTGTTTAATGTGTAATTTCATTATACAAGATGTGTAACTGGTCTTACTAAGATAATCTCTCCCTTTCTGGTTTTAAAGGAGGAAGTTGTTGTGTCATAACCTGTCATATGGAGAGAGCTAATGGCAAGGGGTTGAGAGCAGTCTCTGACCAAAGGCCAGCAAGAAACTAAGACTCTCAGTTTTGCAGCCATCAAGGAACTAAATGATGCCAATAACCATGTGACTTGGAAATGGATCTTTTCTCTACTGAACTAATACCTTGATTGCAACCCTTTGAGACTGATGTGTAGTCCCAGTTAAGCTATGCCCAGACTTGTGATTCTCAGAAAATGAGATAATAGATGTATATTGTTTTTAGGTACTACATTTGTCTAATTTGTTATGCAGCTATAAATAATAGGCAGACTTGGCCCAGACATATCATGCATCACTCTAACTCACATTTCACCAGCTAGAATGAGTCATATGACCAAACACTTTCAGGGGGTCTAGGAAGCACATTGCTTGTGCCCAGAAAAGAGATACCTGCGTACAGGTGACTATAGGTCATCTCTATCTCAGATTTTATTCCTAGAAATTGTTGCTAAGTAATAACATATATGTATTTTCATTTATTATTGACACTAAAACAAACTTAATATTTTTATTAGCCTTTGCAAACTAGAATGTAAAGTATGTAATTAGGTACAGTTTTGTCTGTTTATTAAGCTTTTATTAATTGCACCACCTCACTAAATAGATCACACAATAAATACTATGATTTCATTATGTGAATGAGTATAACCTACATGGAAACTTTTACCAAAACAAAACTTCTCAATCACAGGAGCACAGTGGTGAGGTGTTTTGGCAGGATCATTGTGCAGAGATAGAAATCTCTGTTTTCATATGAAAAACAAATGAGAAAAAGACTGTGACTATTATCTTAGCTTTTATGCCTATAAACTAATTTCTTCATAACTTTGCATTTTAGGAGCTCTTTCAGCTTTTGGAAATTGTGTTACAAGACAGGTCAGATCTTTAGTGGGTTTGAGGATGCCATGGAGATGAGGAACATGACTAGATAAACTTCCACTGCACTTTAACATTCATTCTTTCTGTGAGATAGAGAATGAATAGATAATAACAGCAAATGTTAAATTTCCAAGTTGAGGTAACTCTGATAGGGAGAAAAAGAACAATTTCACTCCTTGCTAATCTAACAATCAAATACTGTGATTCTCTTGTCTCAAAAATTTGGCGGTCTGGTTTCTTCTGAACAAAGATTATTAGCAGTAGGTCTTTTGCTATGGAGACTTTATTATGCTCATAAAACATTCCATTGTGGTTTCTCAAATAAGATACAGGGCTGTTTCTTATAAGAAATTGGCATTATCTAAAGAAATGAAGAAATCATAGAAATGTGTTGACATCAGCACTTCTAAGAATATGGGAAATGTCACAATAGGCTCAGAGCAGTAGGCGTTTTAACTGAGAATTCTGTGCTACAGTCCAGCACCAAAGTTATGCATCATTCAGTAAACATCAAAAAAGGACATGCCCTAGGCATCTCAATTTTCCCCCAATTTTCACTATTTTACTTTTTCATGATTTAACTAAATCCTTGCTGAAGTTGATTGAAAAGTATGACAAGTTAGGCATGCTCAAGGCCATAGAAAATCTATTTATACCCTAAACTTCAAATCCACAATTTTAATATTACTAATTAAATTGGAAACAGGAGTGTATCAAGTTGGTACAATTTGAATTCTTATATTTAAATTAGAAGCTAATAGAAAGATAAAGGCACCACAATATATTCTCACCATATTCATCCTTTGTTTTTTGCACTTATGGTGTCCGATTTAATGAATGATACAAAGGGACTTTGTGACCTATGCTTAGTTAAAAAAAATCATAAAAATAGTTGCAAATTGTATCTTCTAGAAGCTTTGGTAATTTATGTTTTTATTTTGCATTTATAGATATTAATCCATCTATAACTGTGAATATTATATGGCAGATATTTCCTCATGGCACCCTGGTGTGTCCTTTTATATAATAAATGAGTCAATTTTTGAGTTTTTTTTCTACTCAAGCAGAAGATTTAAATGCCTTTGTGCCAACAGGACAAAGTTTTAATATTAATGGTTATATAGTAGGTCTTGACGTCTAGTAGTATAAATCCTTCAATTTGATTCCTCTAATTGAATATCGTCATGGGTATTTTTGATCTTTTGTATTTTGTTGTAAATTGAATTATTTACTCCACATTTTTCTCTCTCTTGCAGTAGGATTATACATCCACACACTTGCCATGACCTTGTGATTGGGAGGGTATGTTTTCCTAGACTTTGAGTTTGGCTATATGACTTGATTTTTTTTATAGGACATTGGCAGATTTGAAAAGAGCAAAGCCATCAGACATGCATACAAAGTTGGCATTGGTCTCTTTTGCTCCTGATATTGTTGTGAAAGAGCGTGTCCTGAGTATCTATTGCCTCCTATCCAAGACTTCAAATGTATCTAAGCAGGTAGATCAAAGCTACGCACTTCTCTTGAAAACCTGAGACTAAAGCAAATTCACTCTACTGAACTTGAAGTCTGCTAATGGGAAACTAAGTGAAACTTTGCTCATTTTAAGAATATATATTATTCTTGATTATATTCTTTGATATTTTTATTTAAAAAGTTTTCTATTTATAGAAAACTTGTAAGTTAGAAACATTTAAGGATTCTCATAGATTCAGTTTCCTGTGTTATTATATTTTACATTAGGCTGGTAGACACATGAATTAGCCCATACAAAATCAGAAGAATCTCTCACCTGAAACAGAGAGATCTGATTTTTAGTTAATGCTTGCTGGGGATTCTCATAGATTCAGTTTCCTGTGTTATTATATTTTACATTAGGCTGGTAGACACATGAATTAGCCCATACAAAATCAGAAGAATCTCTCACCTGAAACAGAGAGATCTGATTTTTAGTTAATGCTTGCTGGCTTTCCCCTCCAGTTTTATTTAGTTTCTTTTCTAATTCCTTCTTTAACACTAAGCACTATTTAAATAAAGTTTTAATTTAAAGTGATTTTAAATATATAAAAAATTCTCAAAGGTAAAAATGTGATTTTTGCTGCTATTAGTAATTGATGGTAATATGGTAAATTTTTCAAAACACATGAACCAGTAATGATACAATATTTTTAGGTAAAGTCCATCTTTTATTCAGCCTTCCTCAGATTTCCTAAAGGCTTAGTTTTATTTCAGGATTCTATCCAAGATACCACATTACATGTAGTCTTCATCTTTTTTAAAGTTTGGTTGTGACAATACCTTAGATTGTCCCTGTTTTTGATAGCAGTGGAAATTTTTAAGAAATTTTGCTAATGCACTGTGAAGTCTTACTGGGGTATAATGTTTCTCATTTGAATTTCTGTGATGTTTTTCATCTCATTATTAGACTGGGGGAGAAAAACCACAGAAATGAAATGCCATTCTCATCACACATTAAAAGTATACACTATTGATAAGATGTTTCACCATTGACATTAGCCTTAATAACTTGCTTGATATGATCTTTGACAGGTATCTCCATTGTAAATTTGTAACGGGGGGGGGTCCCCAGGCAAAGGGCAGGTTCCCTACCCTGCCAAAGGAAGGGTGGCACTGAGCAAGGAGGAGGAGAAGATAGAGAGGAGACTGGAAGAAGGAAGGTAGACAAGAAGGAGGCCTGCTGGCAGCACATAAAGCAGGAAAATGTGAATAAGTTGTTCCTGCTTCTCAGCCTTGGACTGGTACCACGGACTTGGGGGACATGGAACGAGATACTTGAAAGTGACATGGATGAGAGCCCCTGAGGAGGTTGAAAATAGCAGCCTTTATCTTGATTTTGTTCCTTTCATCTCAGACATACTGGACCCCCGCCCCTTTCCTGCCCCATCAATCGGTGCCATACACTAATGGCAGGTTTTCTGGACTCAGTTTCCCTGCTCTGTGTCAACATTATTTGGCTGGACATTTGCTGAAGGGTTGGGTTAACTTTGGGTGTTTGGTTTGGAATCTGTATTCTTTGTCTTTCCCTCCTCTTTACTGCACACTGATTGTATTAAAGTTCCTTTCCTCTGAAGGTCTTATGCATTAGGGTGTATTTTGTCTTGATGTGGTAGATGGCATAACCTATTAAGAGTAGGAAGGTTGGAGGTTCTAGGGTAACCATCACCTTGCCCTGTAACAATATACTCTACTCTGTTATTAGTGGTGACAGTTTTCATTGCTAATTAATTCCATTGCTATAAATTCCATTTGTTGATATAGATAGATACATAGATAAATGATAGACAGGCAGATGGACAGAC
>PVHY01022436.1:0-22399 GCA_004024945.1 Uropsilus gracilis
ATTTTTGCCCGTGGAACCGCAGGCTCACGTTGCCCGGGGTACCACGGACTCAAGCCATCCCCAGCCTCAGCTTCCCAGGTAGCTGGGATTACAGGCGTGCACCACCACGCCCAGCTGTTTTTTTTTGGAACTAGGTCTCGCTACGGGCCCCAGGCGGGACTCGAACCGCCATCCCTAGCCCCGGCCGCTTCCTAGGCTGAAGCTTACAGGCGCGAGCCACCGTGCCCGGCTGACCTTACGACTTTTCATAGCAGCCTGTTTGACCTACGAGAAGATGGGCATGAAGCGCTCGCCCAAGGTCCGTGGCCTCACGAATTGCTAGGGAACAGGGCCCCTGGAGCCAGGCTACTTGATTTAGAGTTGCAGATCTTCTTTCCGTGTGTATGACCTTGGGCCGGTGACTTGCCCTTTCTGTGCCTCAGTTTCCCTGTTTGTAAAGTTGACATCAGGTCCTTGGGAGCACTTTGTGGCAAAATACCCAAACTCTCAAGCCAGCAGCTGGGGACTCCAGGCTGGCTTCTCTCCTAGCTGACGGGCTCTGGGCACCTCCATTTCCTTTTGTGGGAAATGACCACTATCCATTGATACTGGACAGGGTTCTGAGAAAGGGTTAAGCGGTATCTGGCACTAGGTAGGAAGTGCTGGATCGATGTTTGTTCAATGACTGAATTCTTTTTCCCCACCAGCCCCATACTTTTACTCTAAACCTTAGCGCCTGTGGTTTTGATTGTGTAGTATTTGGTGGGACCTGTACAGATTCCTGGGAGGAATTTTGAGAGGATCTGTGGTGAGTCTGCCGTCTTTCTGACTGCTGGGGCCTGGCAGGAATCCTAAATTCATAGTTGCCGCTTCTACCCCATAACTTCTGTCTGTAGGTGGCTGGTGCTGAATGGCCCGACATGCTGAGGTTTACAGCAGAAGCCGCAGTTTGGGAGTTTTTCTGTGAGATCTGGCTGCACAGACTCGGCCACAGAGTGGGAATATATTTTGAAAAGCGCTGTGCGGGCTGGACAGGTTTCATGGAGGCTGATGTGGGCCCGTGGGTCCCACAGGTGCCATAGGGACACCGTACTGTGCCCTGGTGGGACTGTGCGTGGTCTTGACTGCAGACCCTGGACTTTGCTGACCTGTCATCAACCACCGTGTCTGGAGCATCATCCCAGCTGGTCCCATTTCACAGATGGGGAGACTGAGATCGGGGATGCTTGTGGGGCTTGCTCTGGATGGAGGCGCCTAGGCTGGAATCCAGGTCTCCTGGCTCCTTCCTTCGGAAGGGGATGGTCTGTGGTGCAACTGTCTTAGGTAGCATCATTTGGATAGATCTGCGATTGTTCTGTTTGGAACCTTGGCCATTAAGGGACAGTCTAGCCCCACTTCATTCGATGACTAAGAGGTACAGAGGGTTAGAGTGCACAGGAGTGGAACCCAGCTCTCTTGCCTCCAGTGCCCATACTGTGGACTTTGGCATGCTTAAAAAAAAAAAAAAATACTATTTTTTGCTCTGAGAAGGAAACGCTTCTTTTTAAAGTATTGTTTTCTTTTAGAACTTGTATTGTCTTTTATGGGTGTGACATTGATTTACCAAACTGGTTTACCAAACTGGCTATGACTTAGGAGTATGGGTGAATGACCCTTCAGATAGGGAAGTCTATTCTTTAAACATTCAGATGCCACAAAATGGATACCATAAAATGTGACAGATCTTCTGTCCCCTCCTCAGTCATGATTCGGGTCCCCTGGGGGGCCCCAGAGTAAGTTTGTGGGTATCAATTAAAGGGGTACATTTCCCGAGAGGCGCCAGCGCCTCATTGCTTGGAGCTTCACTGGAGGACTGAACCATTGTGCGAGGGGGCCCTGGAGATCAGCAGGGGTTGGATTCACTTTCTGTCCCCACTTGAGTTGTGTGACTTTGAACAAGTCGGCTTACCCTTTGGGCTCAGTCTTCTCAGCGCGGGGTGGATGACAGCAGCATGTCCTACACAGGGCTGCAGTGGGAGCTGGTTCCCGCCCAAAAGGGACGCACCGCAGTGCCCGGGCTGTAGTAAGCTGTAGTAAGGCTGCAGCTGCATGAGCTGGTATGAATATGACCTGATGTTTCCCAGTACCTCTGCAAACCAAAACAACTGAGGAGGAAGGAACCGCCCCTGCCACCTGGCTTGGTTCTCGGTGGGAGGTTCTGTGGGTCTGCAGACCTCAGATCTGGCCCAGGTGGGACTTTCAGGGGAGCTGAGAACTGAAAAAAGGCCACATGTCTGCACCCTTCCTGTCTGTACCCTTCCATTCCCCTGTCCCGCTCATTGGTGGTGACTGTCACAGCTCCCTAAGTGTGGGGAGCTCTTTATGGACACTTGCTCCCATTCACTCGCTCGCTCATTCAGGCATCACCTTTGTGTGAGGCACTGTGCCAGGGACTGGGAGGTGGGGGTGGGGCAGGATGCAAGATCCTAGGCCTTATGGAGCTTACGTTCTTATGAGAGCTATCAGGGAGGAGATAATGATAGTCCTGAGGGGAGGGAAGACCTCTCTCAGGAACTGTCTGGTGGGCTAAGGCTGGAAGGAGGCAGAAGAGACGGGACAGGATGTAACAGTCCAGGGGAAGAGCTGCCAGGACAAGTGCAAAGACCCTGGGGCAGGAAGAAGGAAGTGTGTACACTGGAGGACCAGATAGGCCTGGCCGGCTGCCTGCCGTTAGGAGTGTGAACGAGGGAGTGGGGGATGAGGCTGGATCAGGAAGGTTAGGACTTCCTTTTATGTGCTGGTTAAGAAGTAGCTCCTGGAGAGTTTTTTGGAGGCCAGTGACAATCTACAGTGTGTCTCCAAAGAGTAGATATTGCAGGGCAGGAGAATCCTTCCTACTTTAGAGAGATAAGGAAGCTCCGGGTTGGGGGATCTGTTTGGTTTACTGAGGGTTGCAAGGAAGGGAAGTCTCAGAGCCTGAGCCTTTGGGAAGAGGTCCAAAAAGCCCTTCCTAAGCTCTGACTACAAACCCAGGATTCAAGCGGCTCTGCTGCTTCCTAGCCCTGTGCTGTGGGGCACATCTCTTACCCTGTCTGGACCTTAGTGTCTCATGATTGAGCAAGCAAAGACATGCAGGGCGGGTACAGTGAACATGGGTAGGCAGTGCCACCCCATTCCCCTCTCTCCAGCCTCCCATCTGCTCCCGCACCCACAGATCCTCTGGACCTTCTCCATCTACCTGGAGTCGGTGGCCATCCTGCCACAGCTGTTTATGGTGAGCAAGACGGGCGAGGCAGAGACCATCACCAGCCACTACCTGTTCGCGCTGGGAGTCTACCGCACACTCTATCTCTTCAACTGGATCTGGCGCTACCACTTCGAGGGCTTTTTCGACCTCATCGCCATCGTGGCTGGCCTGGTCCAGACGGTCCTGTACTGCGATTTCTTCTACCTCTACATCACCAAAGGTAACCCATGTGGCACGCTGGGCTCCTTTGCAGCTCTTGCCTTGCCCAGGGCAGGGGATCGTTAGTCCCAACCCTGGGCCACTTGAGGGAGGGCTTCCTCCTCTAGCTTCAGAGTCTCAGAAATTCAGAGCTCCAGCCCTGCTTCCCCAAGACCCAGGGGGTTCTGCAACCCCAGGCAGCCGAGTAAAGGTTGGGCAGGCAGCAGGGGGCCTCCCTCTCCCTGGCCCCCAGCACCAAGAGGAGACAGGACAGCGTGAGGGGCAGGGGTAGCCCCTGAATTTTCCTCTCCCTGAATTTGTTGGAAGCTCTTCCACTGCCTTGAGATTCCAGAGCCATCATTTTTTTCATTTTGAGCCATAGGGAGTTTAGAATTACCATCTAAATCAGTCTAGCAGTATTCAGAGTAGGAAGGGTCTCCCCCACCAAGATATTCCTTCACTCAGAGACTCAGGCCCACCAACATAGATGTATTTATTCAGTCAGCAAATGTCTTGATCACTTTGAGGGATCAAGTGTCAGACTCAGGGCATGTGACAGTAGGAACAAGGATAGGGAGAAAGGGTAGATGAACAGCGAAGAGATAATGATGGCAAATAGTGAGGTGAACCCTGACAGAGAGAAGCCAGGGACCTATATAGCTGTGGAGGGTGAGGGGCTACTTTGGGGAGGTCAGGTGAGGTCTCTGTGACGAGATGACCTTTATAGCAGAAACTGGAGAAACTGAAAATGGGGACAGCTAGCCGGGTGTGGTGGCACATGCCTGTAATCCAAGCACTGGGAGGCAAGAGGCCAGGGAACGCTTGAGTTCATGGGTTTGAGACCATCCCAGGCAACCTAGCGACACCTGGTCTCGAAAAAGCAGCCGGGTGTGGTGGCTGGTGCCTGTAATCTCAGCTACCTGGGAGGCTGAGGCTGGGGATCGTTCGAGTCTGCGGGATCAGGACTACCCTGGGCAACGTAGCGAGACCTAGTCTCAAAAAGGGGGGGAAAAATAGGGACAGCAGGGCAGAGACTGGGGAAGTCAGAAGGCGTTCTCTTGCCCAGAGTCCAGCTCAGATCTAGGGCCTCCAGCCTGGGGGTCCTTCGTGGGTGGGGTAGGGGCAGCCAGCAACAGATGAACTGGGGTCTCCATTGCTCTGTCCCCAGGCCCAGACCCAGGGTCCCTCAGGCCTGCTCCTCAGTAATTCAGATCAATTTCTTCTGCCCTGTTTGTAACCTGAAGTCCCATCCCAGGGTCCCTATGCCTGCTCTTGGTGTGGGTCCCCTTCCTTGGTGTGGGCACCCCCATAGTAATGCCTGCTCCCCTTTCTCTCCTCACAGTCCTAAAGGGGAAGAAATTGAGTTTGCCAGCCTAGCCCTGGTCCTCGTTCTCGCCACTCCTCCCCTCGGCAGCAGCGGCAAGAGGCAGGGGGAGGCAACGAAAGACAAGAACCTTTATGTCCAGGGGTGACTTTTGAAGGAACCAACTTCTCCCCACTTCCCATCGCCCCCTCCTGCCAGGTTTCAGGGGGTGGTGGAGGACCCCCAAATCTTGGGGAGCTCAGGACCTGGGCTGTTTGTAGTTTTTTGCCTTTTAGAGAAGAAAAAAAAAAGCTTTCCACTATTTAGTTTTTGATTCTGATGACTCGCCCCCCCCTTTCTCTTCTACTCTCTAGCCCCCATTTTTATAAACTGTTTCTGAATGTCCTGTGGGGCATGGCAGGGCAGGAGAGCTTTTTCCCTCCCCCAGACCCATCCGCTCCCTTCTAGATCCTGTTCCCGAGCCCCGGGGGTTGCCAAACACTAAATCTGCCAACAGCCTCAGTGGCTCAACCTCCCACTGTGGCCATGAGCCGTCACCACACCCCCCGCCCACCAACTTCTGGACTGGGATGAGGAGGGTGTTAAGGGCACTCCTGATTTTTTCATAATAATATTTTCCCAGAGTTTGAGTTCTTCGGTCTTGTCCTCATTTTTTGGCAATTTGGGGGGGGGGGTCGAGGGGCTGGGCGTGGGAGGGAGCTGGCCGGAGGGTCAGCAAGGCTCTCCCGCCATGTTTTTGTACAGAATTGTTGGTTGAGTCTTTGTTCTCTTGAAATAAACCGAGGAAAATGATGCCTCTCTTTCAGTACTTGTGGCCCTCTCTCTGACGTTTCACTGTGCTGATCCCCAACTCCTCACAGCTCCCCTGGGAGTAGAGGTTTTGGAGGAAAAAAAAATCTTGAAGATTCTTATCTTAGCACAGAACATTCCTGACACTTGTCCTGAATTCCAGGGATGACCTTCACAAGCATGGGTCTTGGCAGTCACAGGCAGGCAGTCCCAGCCCCTGCCATCCGCCTCTGAAGGCATTTTCTCAAACCCCATTGTATGTTTTCTTAATAAGAACAGAATCAGGCTGGGCGTCATAGTGTGCACCTGTAATCCCAGTTACCTGGGAGGCTAAGGCTGGAATCACTTGAGTCCATGGGTTTGAGGCAACCCTGGGCAACATAGCAAGAACAAGACCTAGTCTCTTTTTTTTTTTTTTTTTTTGAGACTAAGTCTCGCTATTTTTGCCCGTGGAACCCCAGACTCTCGTTGCCCGGGGTACCACAGACTCAAGCAATTCCCAGCTTCAGCTCCCCAGGTAGCTGGGATTACAGGTGCGTGCCACCACGCCCAGCTATTTTTTTGGAACAAGGTCTCGCTACGGGCCCCAGGCAAGGCGGGACTCAAACTGCGATCCCTAGCCCCGGCCGCTTCATAGGCTGAAGCATACAGGCACGAGCCACCATGCCCGGCCCAAGACCTAAGTCTCTTAAAAATAAAATTAAATAAATAACAGAATCAGTTGGCACCCTTTGAAAACCAGACTTCCACATTAACACTGGCTTCTTTTGGAGAAGGAAATCCATCAATCTAACGTTGCCAGGTCCATGTGTGTGGGTGGCAATAGATGGCAAGAGCTGAATGGCCGGGACATGCAAGCTTTTTACCACAGTCCTGAGTACTTTGTTGAGGGCTTATCACCAAATCATGATTGGGTGGATGCTGTTAGTTTGGGTTTGGGAGAGCTCAAAGGCAAATGCGATATGGCCCACCTCTGCAGGTTGGTTCTGTATCTGGCTGGGTCGCTTCAAGCTGGGAGCGCTTGGAGTGTCCCCTGCTTCACTCACATTTCCTAGAAGTCCACTGAGATCTTTAGCCATCTCCAGCTCTCCCACAGGAAGGTTCTGGAAACTTCAGGTGGTAGGTAGCTGGTGTCTCAAAACGGTACACATCCCCGACAGTGTGCATTACCTGGATGAGCTCACTGGATCCCCTTTAGCTGGGGGTGACTTGTGGGGGGAGAAAGCGAGGTGCAGCTGGGCGTGGTGGCACGTGCCTATAATCCCAGCTACCTGGGAGGCTAAGGAATCACTTGAGTTCTCCGGTTCGAGACTATCCTGGGCAACATAGTGAGACTTAGTCTCAAAAAAATAGCTGGGTACGGTGGTGCATACCTGTAATCCCAGCTGCCTGGGAGGCTGAGACTAGGGATCACTTGAGTCCGTGAGACTCCCCTGGGCAACACAGCAAGACCTAGTCTCTTTAAAAAAGAAAAACAAAAACAAAGAAA
The DNA here is from genome assembly GCA_004024945.1 of Uropsilus gracilis. Lineage (NCBI taxonomy): Eukaryota > Metazoa > Chordata > Mammalia > Eulipotyphla > Talpidae > Uropsilus > Uropsilus gracilis. The sequence goes on from PVHY01022436.1 coordinate 7,006, forward strand.
GCGAGGTGCATGGATCTGAGTCGGGGTCTGTGCACTGCCTTCCTGATGCCAGCACCTGCCTGTTTATCCCTACTGGGGTGTTTTTCTTTTGATGATTTTTCCTTTTTTCTCTAAAGCCAAAGGATCCATTTAGAGGGATTTTGCCAGAAGCCAAATATGGAGAAATGCTGGAGTAAAAGCAGCTTGGGTTGATTGGGGGGGCTGAAAGGTAGCACCCCAGTAAGTCCAAATCTGGTCTGAATCTTTGGTGTCACAGCCCACACATGTTGACCAGAGAAATGAAGTGATAGGTTGCAGGTCGTCCAGCTGGTGACCAACACAGCTAGTGACTCAGCCGAACTCTCCCACTGCCTGGTCAGCATGCTGCCCACCCCACTGCCCATGGGGACTGTGTCCTGCTGAACTGAACATGTTACCTGCCGCACAGGACCCCTCAAAATAGGGGAACAGGGGGCCCCTGCTTTCTGTGCTTGCCTGACGTTAGCATTTTTTCAGAGCTTATATATATATAGATTTAGTTTTTCTTAATTAGTAGACTTTAATTTTTAGACCAGTTTTGGGTCAATTATTTTTTAATTCATTGCCAACAAATTCCACGTGAACTGCTATTCCCACACTGGCATGTCCAGCTGTCTCGGGGAAACCAGAAGGTTCTAGAGCCAGACCACACGACAGGGTAGCCTGTAGCCACATAAGGCCAGCAGTATTTGAAGTGGAAGTCCAAAGGGAGGTGAGAAGGGTGCTTATATGATGTTTATATTATGACATGTTGAAAGGATAGTATTTCGGATGTGGGTTAAATAAAAGATGTGAGGCCGGGCACGGTGGCACATGCCTGTAAGCAGCAGCCTAGAAAGCCACGGCCAGGGCCAGGGGTTGCGGTTCGAGTCCCGCTGGAGACCTAGTCCCAAAAAATAGCTGGGCGTGGTGGTGCACGCCTGTAATCCCAGCTACCTGGGAAGCTGAGGCTGGGGATTGCTTGATCTGCAGTACCCCGGGCAACGTGAGCCTGTGGTTCCACGGGCAAAAATGGCGAGACCTAGTCTCTAAATAAATGAAAATAAATAAGTAAGTAAGTAAGTAAATAAATAAATAAAATAAAAAAGTAAAAGCTGTGAAATGACTATTTATTCTTCCATTCCGCTTTTCTTCATGGGGTCACTATGATCCTCAGAATCTGTCCCGATGGCTCATGTTGTGTCTCACTTCGACAGCGCTGTTCTGGCTACTCCTTGGACACATCCCCACCTCCCCCTTTTGGGGGACTTCCCCTACTGGTGTACATTTGTGCGGCCTGAGCATGAATTCCTGACGAGCTTTGGGGTTCTACGATAAAACCCTTCCCTCTGCTCTGAGATAGTCTTTCAAATACTTGAAGACAAGACTGGCCTAGAGCTGCTGCCCCCCGTTCCTTCAGTGATGTCTCACATAGCTCGGTTTCAACTTGGGGCCCTTCTCTTGGTGAGGCAATGGGCTTCACTCTAAGGGGTTGCAAGGGGAGGGGGGAGGCACCTTTTATATTTTCTCCCCTGAACTTGACCTCAGCTCTACTGTGGGGCCTCCCTCCCTGGTTCATTTGAGGAGTCCAGGGCTGGGTGTGAAATACCCCTGAAAGGCAAGCCTCCTTCCTGGCCCCACCTTTGATTAGCCCTCACCCTAGTAGCACCCCAGGAAGTCAGGAAGTGCTGGGGAAGTGAGATCTCAGCACAGACCCCTGTGGTCACCTGCGAGGATGGTTCCTGCTGGCCACTCCAGGGAGGAACAGACAAGCACAGGACAGAGAGAGGGCTGTTTGGAAACCTTCCTGCAGGGAGGGGCATCTCTTTACTGCTGTGGAGACTGGTCAGGCATCGGACATCATAGCCAGGCGGGGTACTTTTGGCGTGGCTAGATAGGGGGACAGAGCGGAGCTGGAGTAGCTCAGGCTGTTGGCACCAGCAGTGGGCGTGTTGATGGGGCTGACAGGGGAGGATGGGGAGATGGTGGTCAGCACCATGCCGCCCTCGTCCAGGGAGCGCTTGTAGGGGACAGAGGTGTCATCCCGGAGGTCCTGAAAGGTCAGGTAGGACTGGAATATCTGTGGGCAGAAGAGGGCTGGCTGAAGGCTGGCTTGAGCTGGGCAGGGAGGGAGCAGCTGGGTCCAGGGGGGGACACAGCCTGAGGGCACCCAACACCAGCCCTAATGCTGGGCTATGTCTGCTCCTGGCAAGGGTTACTACCTTCTTTGCCACCTTTCTAGGTCACCCTAAGGTCATGGAAGGGCTAGGGAGGCCCACAGAGGGATCCTCCGACCCCACCCCCTGCAGAGGTTGCCCGGGGAAGGGGGTCTCCTCACCCAGGCAAGGATGGAGAAGAAGGCGAAGCTGATTGCTGCCCTGGCGCTGGTGCTCCCCAGGAGGAACTGTTTGGGGGGTGAATGCTGCCACTGGTTGGCCAGGAAGCAGAAACCCACGAACCAGATGCCTGTCCAGAGGACTGTGGGGTCGTGGAGAGAAGAGGGGCAGGGGGAGAGCTGGCTCAGGAAGGGTAGCTGGGGTCTGGATGCGTGGCCTCTAGAGCTCAGCCCTCAGAAACACTCCTGTCCCAGAATGGAGTGGCCCTGGGCATGTACAACTCCACCAGGTCTGAGTGTAGGACAGAGCAGCCCCTTCACCACAACTGGTCACACATATGGCAGTTCTTGGAAGCCACATGCAGCCAGTGGCTCCTGAGTTGGGAGTGCCGGTCCAGACAGAATGTGCTCTGGGATGGTGCTGGAGCCACCAACCTTTGAGGGCCTTGAGGTGTTGGGACTGGCCTGGGAGGGGAGGTGGGGAGGTCGGGGAGAGTGGAGATCAGCCAGACTTGGAGGAAGAAGTCTGGGACCCTGAGGACAAAGAACACCCCCATATTTAGCACTTACTATGTGCCAGAATCTCTCTAGCCAGGCTGCTTGGCTGATGGGACCTTACTCAGAAGCCTGGCCCTGCCATCCAGCAGCTGTGCACCCAATTATCTAACCTCCTCAGGCCTCAGTTTCCTCCTCTGGGAAATGGGACTGTGAAGAAGACTTGCCTCCCTGGGCTGGTTCTCAGGAGTAAATGAGACAGGTGCTTGGAGCCCTGGATTTCAGGCCTGACCTTGCGTTCCTTGCATAAGGAACAGTCAGCCTTATGACAGGACAGGTGTGCTGCTCTCATTTCATCCTCAGAAAACCCTTGCATAGTGGGGGTTTACAACCCCTTTCTGCAGCTGAGCCTGGGGCGGAGGGAGACACTCAGGGCACCAGAGAAGACAGGGGGCAGCAGGTGCAGGAGGAGCCCATTTCTCTCTGATTTTACACTCCCACCACTGGGGCACTGGTCAAGAAGTGTTCAGCGAGGAAGAGAAGTGGCTACGTGCCCAAAGCTGGGTAGAAGGGGAGGCTGCTGGAATTCGCCTGGGGATGAGCAGAGGTGACCTTTACCCTGAGTCTAAAGGACAAAGGCTAATTCCCAGGAGGAAGGAGCAGTGCAGAGGAGGGGAGCAAGGTTAGAGGCCAGCTGGACAGGCGAGGGGGCCCTGGGGACCAGGGAAGGCTCTAGTGGGCTCACCGGCCAGGATGAAGTCCAGGAGCTGGAAGGCCATCTTGAAGCGGGTACTGGCGATGCGGGCCTCCTGGGTATCCAGAAGGAGGAAGAGCAGGCAGGTGAGGAAGGACAGGAGGCCAGCCCCCACGGCGAAGCTGCAGGCTGGGCTGTGGCTGTTGAGCACACACTGCAGCCTCGAGGAGTCGGTCTTGTTCTGGTAGCCATCAGTCAGCAGGGAAGAGAAGACGACGAGGGAGAAGACCTGTGGAGGCGAGAGTAGGGCCCAAGTAGGCGCGGTGTCTCCTAAACATGTCCAGCCTCCCAAGTCCTGTGGGGAGGCTCTGTCTTGTATCCACTGGACCCTGTTCTCAGCGCCCCTAAGTTCCACTCCTGCCATGTTCCCTGGCTAGCTAAGGCCTAGTTTTCTTCTGCTGGGTCCCTCAATCAGGATGCTCAGCCTACTGTCCAGCGCCCCAAAGGGGTCTTTCTACATTCTGCCCCTCCAGTCTCTCTCAGAGCCTCGTTTCACTCAGAGTCTCCTCCCTGACTCACTCACACTTTCTTTCTGTCACCTCAAACTGGTACTGGTCACCAAAGCCAGGTGCTAATATGAAATGCCTGTCATGGGGCTCCACGGAGAGCTCAGTGAGAATAATCCTTTCCCAGAAGGATTGTTCTCTCCACCTCCAAGTTCTTCCCTCCACCTGCAACTTTCACTTTTCCCACCCAGCTGGGGTAATTTCTATTCACTTTAATAAATTTGTGAAACTCCATGATTGATGATTGGGTGTGGTATAGAGACACAATAGAATACTACTTGGCTATGAAAAAGATCGAATCTTGCCATTTGCAACACTGGGAATGGATCTGGAGGGGATAAGGCTCAGTGAAAGGAGTCAGAGGAGAAAGACAAATACTGGATGATTTTACTCACAGAAACAGAAATAGAATAGATAGAGAACAAAACTAAAAACAATGGTACTGACAATAAGAATGGGAAGTTAACAGAGGGGAAAGAAGTGGGGAGGGGATGGGTAGATTTGTTGGTAGTGATTGAACATTTGTTAGTGGAGGCCGGGCATGGTGGCGCATGCCTGTAAGCGGCAGCCTAGAAAGCCCTGTGATCCGGGGCCCGGATCACGGTTTGCATGCGGTTCGAGTCCCACCAGGGGCATGTAGCGAGACCTAGTTCCAAAAAGATGTAGCTGGGTGTGGTGGCGCATGCCTGTAATCCCAGCTACCTGGGAAGCTGAGGCTGGGGATTGCTTGAGTCTGTGGTATCCCAGGCAACGTGAGCTTACAGTTCCACAGACAAAAATAGCGAGATCTAGTCTCAAAAAAAAAAAAATCATTTGTTAGTGGGCATGGTGAGAAAAAAGCACTCCTGGAACCTATGTGGTGTAAACTAATGTCACCTTGTTAAAAAAAATAATACACACACACACACACGTATTTGTGAACCCTCCTAAAGACACAGAACAGTATGGAGAGGTTGGGAAATTTTTGCCCCAAAGCATCTACAGCATCACAGGTATGGCAGCCCAGTCTCTCTTGTCTGTCAATGCTGCACACAGTGCACTGTGGGACAATTGTCTGCATCTCAGCTGGTCTCCTATAGTGTTTTTATCACACAGAATTGAAATTCTCCACAAGCACTAGTCTGCTTGTGTCATTCTTACAGACCCCCTAGGAGGTGGGCACTGAATGTCATTCCTTAATGGAACTGAGACACTGAGAGGACAAGAAATCGTCCAGCGTCAGACTGTTAGAACATGGCAGTGCCTAGATGTGAACCGGAGCTATCGGGCTCCGGAGTTGGTCTTCACCCCCTACTACGCTGCCTCGAGCTGGACCAGACACCTTGAGGGCTTCTGATCAGTACAACCCAGGGAGGATTACTTGTCCCAGGCAGCCACAGTGTGCCGTGGCCAGGTCCACACCCAGTTACAAGAAACAGGGTGTGCTTGGGATGGCTTTAGGAGTTGGTCTAGGAAGACTTTCTGGAGTGGGTGCCCTTTGGGTCACAGGATGAAAAAGCCTGAGGAATAGGGATGTTTTCTGGACAGGTAGTAGGGAGCCACAGTAGGGAGTAGGCTGTGAGCAGGGGTGGGGGGCAGGGTCACTCTATGTACATAGAGATGGACTGGGAGGGGGGCAACTGGCAGTGGGAACTAAGGAGGCTGGAACCTGAGGTCTAGGAGATAGTCAAGGTTTGAGCACACGTCATGGGACTGAATTTCGACAGGTATAAGGGAGATTTGAACTGCATTCTAAAGGATGAGTTTTTTGGCAGAGAGAGGTATGAGAGATGTGTGTGTGAGGGAACTGCATGTACAAAATATCAGGTGCTACAGGATGGGGCTCCCATCCTGAAGAAATATCATCAGGGAACCTGGTGTGAGATGAATCTGGAAAAGTGGGCCAAGACCATAGCTTCACAGGCCTCGAACCCCAGACCCACCACTTGGACTCAGGAGCCGTGGAAAGTGAAATTTCTAACTTAGGCTTAATTTTCTGCACGGAAGACTTCTGAACCTGGATGACCAGTTCCAGGAGGTAGAGAAAAATCTCTAAGGTCTTGATGGCTTCTTACAGACTCCCTAGAGTCCGCAAAGGCCAACTGATCAGAGAGGAGATTGGAGGGAAGATCCAGGCCAGAAACGAGGTGAGACAAGATGTGAATCCAGTGATATTCAGGATCTTGATGATTGATTGGCTCCACTGGTTCTGGGGACAGAGACAGGGGTCAGGAAAGGAGGGGAGGGGAAAGGTGGGGAAATCATTCCAGTCTGCTCTTTGACAGGCTCCGTGTAGGATGCCCTCTGTCCCCAGGGCCTAGCAAGGGACTGGACTCTGGCCAGTTATCCTGAAAGTATTACCGACTTTGAGCTCCCTCTTTGCTCTTGTCCTGCCCTTCAGTGTGGGGGTGGGGAAGACACAGGACCAACCCCTAAATCCCTCTGCTTCTGGTCATCTCCTCTCTCTCCTTGGCCTTAAGTGCCTTCCCTGAAAGATGGTGGCAAGTGGACAAAATGATGACCAGGGGTATTCACATCTGTTCCCCCTTGGGATGAACCTTAGATGGGCAGTGTCTTAGGCAGGACTTGATCAAGGACGGGAAGGCCCATCCATCACTTTTGAGCCCCTGCTCCCTGACCTGGACCACCTGTCTGAAGCTTCGCACCAGCCCCATGTGGTGGATGTTCCTCAGTCATTTCTGTCTCACAGGTGATAAATTGGAGCCATTAGTGAGGAGTGGAAAGAGCCAGAGCCTCTGATGCCGCCAGCTGGGTGGCCTGGGGCAACTCACTCACCTCCTGGAGCCTCAGTTTCCTAGTCTGTCTCCAGGCTGTGAAAGAGGAGGCGTGGGGCGGGGGATCCCTGGATCTAATGGTAGGTGGATCCCATGATTTTTCCAGAGAGGGAATGTGTTCTCTCAAGGTTAGTCAGTGGGGAAGAGGGAGTGGAGTCCGGGCCCCCTGACTTCCAAATGCCTGCATTCCCATCTGTCCACTGAGCCCAAAAACCTTGAGTTGTGGTGGGGAAGGGGGGATGCTCAGCTGGCGGGAGGGACCCTGGCCCCAGGAAGCCAAGTCCAACCTCTTTCCACGCCCTCCCTGGCCTGTCCCCAGGGAGGGAGCAAAGATTCATCAGTTAAGGCACCAGCTGGCAGGCGGCAGCGAGAAGAACAAGTGCACCAGCTGCCCAGAGACGCCCTACAGAGGAGCTGGGCCAGGGGAGGAGGTGGGGGGGCAGGAAGGAGGATGGAGCAGCAGGCACAGTCCATGACCAAGATGGCTGGAGGCCCTGCCCTCCCCCTTCCCCACACCAGGCCACACCAGCTGGGCCTCCACTCCCTGGCCACCCACCTTTCCTTGCGAGGCTTGGGGGTGGAGGGTAAATACCCATTTTGACTCGTTGCCAGTTGGGTGATAGCCTGGGGTAAATCACTCAATCTCTATAAACTTCAGTTTCCCCTTGGGTCAAACACTGGTCACAGCACCCAAGTCCCAGGTAGGCTGTAGTGAGGAGCAGAGAGATGACACAAGGCAGGAACTGGAGACTGGGATGATCTGTAATTCTCCTCTTCTCCCGGGTGACAGCCAAGTCCCCACACAAGTCCGATGACAGCCAAGTCCCCACACAAGTCCGCACCACACTGAGCCCCTGGAAACTTGCAAGTAATGATTGGGTCTAATGACAATAATCTGGGTATTTGAGGAAAGATGGCTCTTTGCAGGTCCTGCCCAATTTACAGGCACTGGCTTGTTTCATTTTAACAAGTCCTTCCTAAGCAGGTATGAGGGTCCTCTTTTCACACCTGAGGGCTCGGAAAGGTCACATCGCTGCTCAAGGTCACAGGGACACTGAATGACTGCAACAGTTAGCTAACCAAAAGGAGTACTTTGGAGAAGAGGGGCTGCTGCTGCTAGTCAGGTCAGGACTGGCAAAGAGGGGAACAGGATAGCCTGTGGATGAGCTAGGAGTCTGGGCCAGGCCTGTTTGATCGCTCCCTGACCACAGGTTCTAGATGGGGAAGAAAGGCGATATGCTGAATTAGGAACCAATGCGGATGCCCTGGGTTCCATCCAGGTTACCCCTCCCCATTACCATGACCTTGGACTTCATCAAGACTCATCTTCTTCCCAAGCCCGGGTTTCCAGGTCCACCAAAGAAGAGCCATGGAGGAGGAAGAGTCATAGGTCTAACTGCTCATGTACTGAGATCTGTCCAGAGAGGGGCAATGATTGGGCTGAGGTCACACAGTAAAGTCTGGGCTGAAGGAGGATTTGACACTAGGTGTCTTGACTAGCCAGGAGTGTGGTAATGTGGTAATAGAAGCAAGGAAGCACATGGATATAATGAAAGCATGATACAAATATAACAAAGACATGTGTATATTACCAGGGCACGTAATGACCATGTAAACCCTTGCTTGGCATAGTGCTTAGCACACAACCTAGCGCCTGGCATTGTAGGTCAATGTCACATATTTTCTACTCATTTCTTTTGTCCTGGAGGCCCAGCCCCTCCTGTTCTCATTCCATCTTGAGGTGAAAAACAAATGGGCTCTGGCATCTCACACCTCTTCGTTTGAATTTGGATTCTCTCTCTCACTGTGTGGCTTGAGCTATCACTGCTCAGTGGAACCTTCTGCATGATGGAATGGTATAGCTGTCCCATAAGAACCACCAGCTCCATAGCCACTGAGACCAAGGAACAGAATATTTCCTGTTTTGCTTAACTGAAACAAGCCACGTGGGCTGCTGGCTATCTGTTGGACAGCACAGACTTAAGATACTTTTTATCTTTTTCTGATCCTCAGCTTTCTTATCTCAAAAATGGGGCTCATGCCACCAATTTTATAAGGTTCTTTCTTCCTGTGAGTTCATTGGTGTGCAGATGAGGGTCTGGACTTATGTGCTCAGTAAAGACAACTTTATTTATTAGCTCGTTTTGGCTTGGTCTTCCCGATCAGTAAGGAGAAACCCTACTTCCACCTGCTCCCTCTGCACTGTGTCTGGAGGCTGAGAACTCCTATGTCCTGTCACCCAGGGGCCATCAGGCCACAGGAGGGCCTTACCCCCGCGAAGATCCGAGCAACCGTCTTTGGCCTCTTCAGAAACTGTACTGCTTCACTGTCAGCCAGGTCCTGGAGGCTTTCAGGGATGCGCATGGTGTTTGCTCTGGGTCTGTGGCCTGGAGAGGTGGGACAGGGACACTGGGTGGTGTCTGCTGGATGTTGCTGTTCAGGGTTCTCCAGGCCCACTTTGAAGCTCAGGTGCTGTAAGATGAGAGTGGGATGTTAGGGTCTGTGGCACTGGGTGGAGGGGCTGGCAGTAGTAGAGATATGGGTGAGGAGGTGCTAGGACATCCCAGGAATAAAGTTGTGTGGATAAGGGTTTTGCTAGGGTTGTGAGGAATTGGGGCACAGGGTGAGGCTGCTGGGGGAGGGATCCCAGAGCTGGATGTACAGGGTGAGTTATCGAAGATGTAGTTGGGGTGCAGGGAAGGGGGCTCCTGAACATTCCAAAGGTAGGGGCACAAGGCATCATAGAGTTGGGGGTATGAGTGAAGGGGCTGCTGGAAGTCCCAGGGGGTCAGAATTGCAAAGTGAAAGGGCTATAGGATGAGGGGGTTGCCACAGTGGCAGAAGTGGAGGTTCAGGGTGAAGAGATTCTAGTACTTTGAGAAGGGATGGGGAAAGGGCTGGGGTATTTGGGGGCTGTCTCCCCTGACACAGGAGCCAGAGGGCCCACCAAGATTGTTTTGAGAGGATGGAATTTTCAGGGCATGGGGTTGCTGGCACAGAGTTGACAGCCCCTGTGAGGTCTGAACCAGAGGAGTTCCTCTCATGTTTGGGGCTGACGGCAGCCATAACGGAGAACTCGGACCTCTCAGGATCTGTTTTAGGCTGTCCTAGGGATATGGGGTTATCTCCTTAGAATAAGTCCCCTCCCCCTTAGAATTCAGCACCATATTCACAAACTCAAGTGTATTTCCTCAGGTCGGAGGGCTGGATCACAGTTGTGGTGGGTAGCATGGACTCAGTACTAGGCCGTTCCCTCAGAATCAGGAAGCCCTGCCCTCCTTCCCTCTCCACTAAGCTACCTTTTTAGAATCGAGGTCTTCCCTTTAAAGATGTGGAACGGAGGAGGCAGGGCTTTAAGGTGACACTGCCTGGCAATCACTATTCTGGAGGCGCCGTTTGCGTTCCCTAGGAGACAGCTCTTCCTCTCGCCCACCCTCTCCCTCCTGGTCCCTGGTATGGCCTCAGCCTTCTTTTGGTTCCGCTTTTCCCGCCTTTTCACTTCGTCACCACTGATTGGCTGTGTCCAAGTCCCGCCCCCTCTCTTTTTCCGCCTTCTCAGGAGCTGCCACGAACGGGGGCGTGGTCTCAGCAGACGTTGGGCGCTCGCCGTTGGCCGGCTGCGCGCGGGAGCCCTGCCCTGCCCCGCCCCGCCCCGCCCCTCCTCCTGGAGTCTCGCGCCCGCCCCCTCTCTTTCCTCTGAAGCACGACTTGAAGACTCTCCTGTAGCGCATGCGCCAAAGAAGGTTTGCAGTGGCGCAAGGCAGGTAGAATGCGCACGCGCAGTTGTTGAGCCAGGGCGTTGAGTGGAGCGGGAAAGAGCGCAGCGACCCAGACGCGCATGCGTATTACTGCTGCCTGAAGCCGCTCCTTGGGGGCCCAAGACACCTTCTTGCACATGCGCAGGAGGTTCAATGACAGTCGTGCGTTGGCTAAGGTGAGGGAGAGGGCGAAGGATTGCATGACCCGGGAGGGCGTCCTTCACCCCCAGTGTAGCCTTCCTGAGCATCTCTTCTGCTCCTCAAACCCGCCTCGGCGCTTAGATTACGCAGAAACCAGATCTACTATTACGGGGTCACTAGGCCAGTAAAACGCCCCAGGACCCAAGACCTTTGACCCCTGCGTGGGACTCCGGCCAAATGAAGTGTAGGAGGAGACTGGCGAGAGGGGCTACGAAGCGAGCGGAAGGGCTCTGCGCCCTGCCTAGGTTAGGGACGGCCCCTGGAGGTTGAACGTGGAAGTGGAAAGGGCGCTTTCCCAATATATGACCTTTGCACCTTGCTCGTTTCCCTCGTTTAGGCTCCGGGGAAAGGATCTAACCATGCTGCATGTGACCCGGGGGGTCTGGGGATCCAGGGTCCGAGTATGGCCCCTGTTGCCGGCGCCCCTCAGGCCCCCCCGGGCGCTGTCATCGCTGGCGGCCAAGATGGGGGAGTACCGCAAGATGTGGAACCCCACGGAGCCTCGCGACTGGGCCCGGCAGTACCGCGAACGGTTCATCCCATTCTCCAAGGAGCAACTGCTCCGCCTACTGATACAGGTACCGGCGGTCTAGGGACCAAAACCTAGGGACTACAATTCCCGGCAGGCTTCGCGGTGGCAGGACCCTCCTCACTATAGAGGGTTGCCTACCATCTCTTGGGAGTTGTAGTTCCAATTCTCATTGCCAAGGGGCATGGAGTGAGTTGCTATTCCTAGGGAAGAACTGTGAGATGCTAATGCCACGGAGATCGGACGCTAGCTTGCTAGGAGAAAGAGGGTTTGAACAGGCAGTCGCTGGGGTATGGTTTTTCCTCCTGCAAGTGGGCATACTAATCATCATTACAATTGCTTCTTTCTAATAATTAGGAAGCTGTAATCAGTTGTTATCAGACTGAGCTCTTACTACATGGTATTATGCTATAGTGCATTTTCCATGTATTCTTGAGTCATCAAAACAACCCAGTAAGAGATATCACCATCATCCCCTTTTTACAAATGAGTTTTTTTGAATCAGGAGCAGGTACGAGATGCACCCAAGGTGCTCCAGATCTGAACCCAAGCTACCTGACTCCAGAGCAGGAAAGGACTAGGGTGGTGAGGTGATTAGACACTTACTTGACCCTGAGAGTGAGTGCCCCCTAAACTTTGCATCCTTAGGTACCTCATTAAGCTCACCATGTTCCTGGTCTGCTCCAGTGGTTGAAACTCATCTCACTCTCAGCATCATTATCATCTTTGTAATTGAGAATTATCATTTATTTATTTATGTAACAATTATTTATTGAATATGAACTTTTGCTACTAAGCCCTAGATTGGATTTGATACACACATACTTAAATGACACTGGTATATATGTATATAGACACACATCATGACATCAAATTCTCACCTTCAGTCTCTGAAGAAGAGGGTGTAATCCTGTGTGCTAGTAAGGAGACAGGCTCAGGCACTGAGAGAGATGAGAAACCTAAAGAAACTCTTCAGTATGTGTGCCTCAGAATCTTAGCTTCTCTTGAGACAGACACTCAGGAAGTGACTTCTTTGAGCCCATTTCCCCTTTGGAAAAATGGGGGTAAGAACTCCATTCATCGCCTTGCCTGCTCTGGAGGATGCTATGATGCGGGCCATCAGTGCCTGGCACACAATTAAGCATTGTGTGGAGGTTGGTGAGTATGTGTCAAAGCAGGAACTTGAAACTCTAGCTCTCTCAGCCACCTCTTTCTTTTTAAGTAACATCCCTGCAGGGTGCTAGGGTCCCTGGGTTTGTGCTGGACTCTGGATCAAAGAGTGAAAGTAACCAGGTCCCTGCACTCAGGGAGCTTCTGTTCTAGAGGAGCCTGACTGGGATTCAGGAGCAAATGAAGATGATCAGCTCTAACCTGATGGGTGCTGCTAGGGAAACAAAGCAGCAGTGTTTAGAAATTATCACATGATCTCCTTTAGACTGGGGAGGCAGGCAGGAAAACTTCTCTGAGGGTGTAGTAGGGATTTTTTTTTTTTTTTTTGAGACTAGGTCTTGCTATGTTGCCCAGGATAGTCTGTATCCCGTGGACTCAAGCGATTCCCAGCCTCAGCCTCCCAAGTAGCTGGGATTATGGGATTGCAGGCACTGGCCACTGCACCTGGCTGCTTTTTTGAGACCAGGTCTCGCTATGTTGCCCGGGGTAGTCTCGAACCTGCGAACTCCCAGAGCTTGGATTACAGGCTCATGGCACCACACCTGGCCTGTAATGATGATTTAGGGGATGTTGTTTCTACCATCTGATTTTCAGTCTTCCAAGTGATTTCAGTTTCTTGGTCAGTAACATTGGTTCAACTCAATCTCCCCGTAAACCGAACAAAAGCTTTCTTTGTCTTTTTTATACATTTTTTTCCTCTATCTTTGTTTATTCTATTCTCTCTCTCTCTCTCTCTCTCTTTCTCTCTCTCTCTTTGGCGAGGGGGGTGCTTTTATTTATTTTCTTTTTCTTTTTTTCCTTTGTAGTCTAAAATATTTTTACTTTATTCATATTTCCCACTTTTTTTTTTTTTGAGGCTAGGTCTCTCTATTTTTGCCCATGGAAATGCAGGCTCATGTTGCCCAGGGTACAACAGACTGAAGCAATCCCCAGCCTCAGCTTCCCAGATAGCTGGGATTACAGGCGTGCACCACCACGCCCCGCTATTTTTTGGGACTATGTCTCGCTGTGTTGCCCCAAGCAGGACTCGAACTGCGATCCCTAGCCCCAGCTGCTTCATAGGCTGAAGCTTACAGGCATGTGCCACTGTGCCTGGTTCATTTCCCCCACTTTTTAAAAATCTTTGTTCATTTTTCTTTTTTCTCAACTTTTTTTGCCTTTATTGCGTACTTTTTTTTTTTTAAACTATTTTATTTTGTTCTTTGGGTTACAACCTCTCTGTTATATAATTTCCCCCCTCCCTCCTCCCTCCAGTGCTCCCTCCATTCTCTCACACCCCACTCTTTGTTATTTATTAGCTGTGCTGAGTCCATTAGTCTCTTTCCTATGTTAGTGTCTTTTCTCTGGGTGAGGGACTGCGTTGTTGGGTCCAGGTGCACCTTGCTGTTAGATTTTCAGTCTTAAGTTTGCGTTGGGTGGCCAGGTTATATTCTGTCCATGTTTTCTTGCTGCAGGCCGTCCTCTCCAATCCAATCCCATCGCCATTGCTTTGCTGCTTTTCCTTATGGCTCTGGTGTCGGGCTTTGGGGGTCTTGCCTCCTGCCAGTGTTGGTCAAGAAATTTCTCTCAGTTCAGGCTTTGAGACTAGGTCTTGCTATATTTGCCCGTGGAACCACAGGCTCTTGTTGCCCAGGGTACTACAGACTCAGGCAATTCCCAGCCTCGGCTTCCCAGGTAGCTGGGATTACAGGCGCATGCCACCACGCCCAGCTATTGTTTGGAACTAAGTCTCGCTACGGGCCCCAGGTGGGACTCGAACCATGATCCCTAGCCCCGGCCGCTTCATAGGCTGAAGCTTACAGGCACGAGCCACCGTGCCCGGTCCATATTGCGTACTTTATTGCAGTTCAAAAAATTATTTTACTATGTTTGATTTTCTTTTCTTTTTTTTGTTTTTTGAGACTATGTCTCACTATTTTTGCCCATGGAACTGCAGGCTCAGGTTGCCCGGGGTACCACGGACTCAAGCAATCCCCAGCCTCAGCTTCCCAGGTAGTTAGGATTACAGGCGCATGCCACCATGCCCAGCTATTTTTTGGGGACTAGGTCTCGCCATGTTGCCCCCAGAAGGACTCGAACCATGATCCCAGACCTGGCTGCGACTCCATAAGCTGCCGCTTACAGGCGTGTGCCACTGTACCCGGCTATGTTTGATTTTTATTTCACTTATTATTTTGTTATTTTTGTTCTTTTCTCTTAGTTTTTTTTTTTTTTTCTCTCTTTCTGCCTTTTATTGCTTACTTCTTTGGTAGTTTGAAATTTTTTTCTGTGATTTTTAAAATCTTCCGAGAAAAACATAATTTAAAAACCCAGTTCTGATTATGTGTTGGGCTACCAGGGAAAGAATATGTTCCCTCCCCACCCCACCTACAAAAAGGAGGATGATCCCTAAAAAGCCGTGTTGCTTCCTGGATTAACAGGAATTCCACTCCAGCCCTGCACAGAAGGCAACCCTGGAAGAGTTCTCAGCCCACGTGGACTTCTGCACCTTGTTTCACTACCACCACATCCTGGCCCGACTGCAGGTGAGAACAGGGCTCCTCTGACCCTGGGTGCTCATTCATTCTGCAGAACTTCTCCAAGCACCTGCTGGGAGGCTGCTCTGGTCTAGTTAGAGACTAGGACAGAGAACACTTTGCCCTCATGGAGTTGATATTCCAGTGATGGTATCTCCATCAATACAGGTAAAATATGATGGCCCAGATGGTAAGTGTGCTGAAAGAGAATGAGGCAGAGTGTCAGCCTATGACAGGATGGCCATGGAAAGCTTCCTTGTAGAGGTGACAGGTGAGTTCAGACTGACATAGGTAAGGTCAAGGGGAAAGCACTGTGGTAAGAGTGGGCATGGGGGGGTTGAAAGAACAGCAAAGGGCTT
>PVHY01022437.1:0-22401 GCA_004024945.1 Uropsilus gracilis
GGGCGGGCAGGCGGGCTCTGGAAACTCTCCACATCTCAAACGTCCAGGTCGCTGAATGTCCCCACCAGCAAAACACTCCCCCCCCTCAGCCCTGCCAAGCCAAGGTGGTCGCACGAGCCTGAGTGACCTCCAACTGCAAATGTGAAACATGGCTGTGAGGGTAATATCCTGCGCCAGATGTGTCACCTTCACAGAAGGCACAGTGGTTCTGCGTCAGGATTCGAAAACCAGCGCCTTCAGAAACTTCCTGCAACCGAATGCCCGTCCAGGCCCTGGAAGCTACTGGCTGAGACCAGGGCCACCGTGGCCCAGCCTGTCTGCAGAGGCTTTGGGCGCGGCTCGCAAAGACCCGCTCCTCGGAGGACTCTAGCATCTGAGCTCATCACACACGCACGGACAAGTGCCAGCTTCGAGGCAGGAACCGGAGAAGGGCCCCAGCCAAGGTCAGCTGTTTCTCCATCAGGCCTTCAGGCCACGGCACCCCCAGCACCTCCTCCTTACCTGAAGGTGATGCCAGCCATGTCGAACATGAGCCTCGCCGCCGTTGTCTCGTCGCTGTCGTGGTACTTATCAGACATGAAGATGACTTCTTTTATACCTACAGAGGCAAGGATGGACGCCCGTGAGGGTACGGACCACAGGCCCTGGGCAGGCGGGAGCCGCAGGGCCCTGGCGGTGTCTCTGAGGAAGACCTGGCACACGAGGTTGGTGACTGAGACACATACCTGCCGCCTCTCACGCAGAGAGGACAGCTTCTGCGTAACCCGCCCTCTGGTCTTCATGGATTTTTTTGGGGGGAGCCTAGGTCTCGCTCTGTTGCCCAGGGTGGTCCAGATCCCGGATCAGATCTGAGTAGTCCAGATCCCAGATCGGATCTGAGATCTCTCAGACTCAAACAATCCCCAGCCTCAGCCTCCCAGGCAGCTGGGATTACAGGTGCCCGCCATAGCACCCAGCTGTTTTTTAAAGATTAGGTCTTGCTATGTTGCCTCGGGGCAGGTCTTGAACCTGCAATTCCTAGCCTCGGCCTCCCTTCCTAAGCTGGGGTTAAAGGCGCATGCCACCAGGCCCAGCCCTTGTAGATTTTTTTTTAACAAATGCAAAGTGAAAACGTGTCAAGTAGTCAAGCCCTGATCTGGTGAACAAGTTTTCTTATCTGTGGGCAACCAAATAGGCTTTAGTCACCAGCAACGGCTCTTCACTCGAGAGGGTAATGGGGGAGAAGGGCAGCGTCAGAGAGATATGCCCTGTATGCTCAGAAGGGCCCTGCAGACCAACTCAAGCCAGTCCGTGGAGATCTGGTTTCTCTTCAGGGCTCACGGGGCAGCGGTGCTAACCTGAAGCCAAGACTCTGGGTGCCCGAACCTGCTCCCTGCCCGGCCAGGTGCCCCCTGAAGGGTTCCAGAAAGCTGGCCTCCCAGAGCACGCTCTGGGCCTCCCAATGCTGGCTGCAGGGGAAAATTCTCGAAGGAGCATGTGCCGCTGGCAAGGGGGCTCCAATACCACCACCTGACTCTGCTGAAACATCCGGCAGCTCGTGATAAACAGCCCCTTTGAACCACACATCTGGCGGAATATGGTAAGTCTTTAAATCTCAAGCCGAGAGCTTT
Organism: Uropsilus gracilis; assembly: GCA_004024945.1. Classification (NCBI taxonomy): domain Eukaryota; kingdom Metazoa; phylum Chordata; class Mammalia; order Eulipotyphla; family Talpidae; genus Uropsilus; species Uropsilus gracilis. Next base: position 1,611 of record PVHY01022437.1, read on the forward strand.
ATGGAGATAAAGTGTCGCTGAGCCTTTGATGTGACAGTTTGAAAAAGGTGAAATATTCAGAATACAATGGTGCAGCTTTTACGGGAACCATCGTGTAAGGGAAACTTTAGGACCCGGAGACATCAGGGTCCTCGGCGAGCCATCCTGTGTTAGGCACAAATGAAAATCGCGTAGCAAGATTCCCAGGTGACCTTGCTTCTGACAGAAGTTCATTTCTCTCCCTCCCGCCTCATCTGTGCACCGTGTCAGGGAATCGTAAATTGACAGTAATTATATGCAACGCCTGGGTTGTTTTTTTTGGCAGCTTGCAGTTTAAGAAGTTGCGAAGTAAATGAAAAACATGCTAAGACTCACAGAGGATGCAATTAGTCTACCTGGCACCGCTCAGAAACAAAACACGGGACCTACCTTGCAAAGTGGCTGGTGCAATTAATTTCGGTCTCAACAACAGCGATGGAAGATCAAACACCCCGGCAACGAGCTGCTGACGAGCAGGCAGCCATGCAAATGTGACAAATGGACGCAGTCTGGTCCCTACCTGCCTGGATGATGAGCTTAGCACATTCGTTACACGGGAACAAGGCGACATACATCGTGCAGCCCTTCACGTCGGCGGAGTTCTTGTTCATGATGGCGTTGAGCTCAGCGTGGCACACTGCAGGTTGCAGAAAGACATTTCAACGGAGGTTCCCAGTGTTCGTGATCAGTGCTGCTGCCTTCCACCACCCCCCAACCAACCGCACCCCAAAACAACAGGCCGATTTAAAAAAAAAAAACCATTAGAAACAGAAAGCCAAGGTCCAGATCACAACAAAGGTCAAGCTCAAGGTCAAGTACCCCCCACCCCAGAGACACCACTCAGTGCAGTGCACCAGACCCTGGGTACAGATTGCACACATATAATGTCTCATTTGTGTGCTGCTCTGTATGCTAGAGGACACTGGCAGGGCTGTTTGGAGGGCAGGGAGCAATGAGGAGAGATCAGCATCAAGGAGGGAAGCCGCACATTTCCACTTCCAGGGGTCTGTGTGGAACGTGGAAGCAGGGAGAGATGGAGCTTCAGCTAAGAGGAACACCTCCTGTCTCTAGCCCCCTCTGGCACACTAGAGGGTGGGCCACAGCACGTCTCTCACCTGTCACCCAGTTTCCCAACCTCTTTGGAATGTCCCAAGAAGACATAAGACCTATTCATGATGACCGTTGCCCCCACAGGTAAATTCTCCTGTTATCGCACATTCCCGCATCCTCCCTGTTGCAGGTCACTTATGCTTTGCTCCTTCCTCATTACGTCATTGTAACATTTCCTTACTGGGGTCTATAAGGGGCTTCATGACTTCATTAAGGTGGGACCTGGACATGCTTCCCGGGATCCCCGTTCTGTGGCCTCACAGATCGCTATCAGTCTCTTCGTCTCATTTCTTCTTCTTTCGACACACGACTCCTAACAGATCTCCTTCTCCTCCTCCTTCCTGGCCACAGCCGCACACGAAAATGCCAGGGAAACCCACTGTGTTAGCCTCTGACAAGGAGAACATGAACCCACCGAACAGCGAGGAAGAGTCACAATCTAGTCACGATCTGGTCCATTCCCCCAACGATTCCCCAACAGGGACCCAGGTCACCCCCAGACTCACCTGATTTCAAGGCTAAAGAGAACACCGGCCTTTCTCATCTTCCCCAGACAATCGGCTGGGTGCCCCACCACCCAGCCCACAGGGCACCTCTTCTCCGGGGCTTGGTTCAGTTTTGCATCCCCTGCCCGCTGTGTGGGGTGGCTGTGTCACCATCCCAGTGACACCTGCTTTCCTGTGTTCTCTGAAATGGTACTGCAAATGCCACCTACCAATGATGGGCAAGCTTGTCTGCCCGTAGGAACTCCCCAGGGAGCATCTAAAATACCCAGGTCCTGCCAGGAGGATTGAGGGACCAGGGTGTAGCCTGAGCTCTGAATCCCAGAACTTCCTCACCTGAGTCTACGATGCAGATGTGTTTAGAAAACATTGCCTGCAGCAGTGTCTGGCAACCCCCGGGACATGAAACCCTCGTGCCCATCCGTGCTAAACTCTGTGTCTGTTGACTGACTTAATGAGCAACGCATGGGTCATATTCCAAACCCAGCAAAACTCCCTGGATTATAAATACGGGGTCTCCCCCGTGCTCTCAGACCATCCGCTTTCTGGCCATCACACCTTCCTCCACAGGTTACGTAAAGACAAAACACAAACGGTCACGTCCTAAGACTCTGGCTTCGTCGATCTGAGTTGTGGGTGGACCTGAACAGACTCTGCCGTTGAGGAAAAGCTCAAGAAAAAAAAAGAGCTGAACTTAATGAGACCGAGGTTCACTGAGAATCGTCCCGAAGGACCTGAGACGCAGGAGTCTACCAAACCCGAAGGAGGGGAGAGGGCAGGAAAGAGGGGGAATGTACAAAGCGCAGTGGCTGTAAGGGCGATGACCAGCACAGGCCCCTGCTCCCATCACCTGCCGGGGCAACCAAGCTGTTCCCCAGCTGGGATTAACACTGCTCAGTGCTGAAAACAATTAGATGTAATTGTTTCTTTTATTTCCCCCTAGAGGGCAGAGCCTAGTCTTGGAGGTTCTTTGTATCTCCCCCAGAGTCTAATGGGATGCCGTGAACATAATGGGTGTTAAATATTTATTGGCTGAATAAAGGAGGAAGCAGAGATTCCAATTATGGATGGTGACACGGGAAACACAGCCAGGCCTCTCCAAGTCGGATATCAAAAACACGCCTCCCCATCGAGTGCTTTCCGGACGGCGCTGGTATTAGTATTCAGAACTCCGGGTTCCCAATCTGCAGGGAAACACGACTGAACTGTCCTCTTGAATTTCTAAACGTTGCTCCGCTCATAGCAACGAGCTCCGTCTGATTCATCCCAGGCCATTTGGGGCGAACTCCAAGACCCCAGGTCTGAAGCCTTTTGCGGGAATCACCCTATGAAGTGGATTCTCCTGGGTGGCATCTGACATGTCTGCCTGCATGGCGGGATGGTTCAGAGCAATAATACACGGTGCTCCTTTCTCTACGCTGCAGATCCATCAGCGGATACACAGGCAGCCCCTTTTGTTAGGAAAAGAGGAGGCTCTTGTGGGCAAGGCCAACAGCAATGTGCCAGGCTGGCGAAGGAATGGGTGGCAGTCCACACACAGTCCACAAGCACCACAGCCACTGGCAGGAGATCCAGTTCCACTTCCGGGCCACCCGTAGTTGTCCTCGCTCATCCCACACCACAAAGGAAAACGTCAGACATGACCCAGACCTACAGGGACACTGCCCAAGGCCCCTCGGCTCCAATGGGCTCCATGTGGGCTTCCCTAAGCTGCAGCCACAGGCTGGTGGAACCCCACCAGGGCAGGAGGGACCTTGGCAGCGTCTCCTTGGGGGCTCCACGGTGCTGCTGGTGACTCATCTGGCGAGCTGGCTGATAGGCAACGAGGAGAGAGCTGTTTTACTTTAGTTGGAAATGCATTTTCTCAGTGTCAGCGTGACACCTGCAAACTGGAAGAGCAGTGATGCTCTGTTTTAAAGTCATGCAGCCGTAGCCAGGCATGCTGGCGCGCGCCTGTAATCCAAGCACCGGGAGGCAAGAGGCCACGGATCGCTTGAGTCCGCAGGTTCAAGAATACCCTGGGCAACATAGTGAGACCTGGTCTCGAAAAAGCAACCGGGCGTGGTGGCGGGCGCTTGTCATCCCAGCTACCTGGGAGGCTGAGGCTGGGGATGGCTTGAGTCTGCCATGGGTACAGGACTACCCTGGGCAACATTGCAAGACCTGGTCTCTAAAAAATAAAAATAATAATAAAGTCAAGCAGCCACGCACCAAGTTGGGCCTGAAACCAGCGCTGCCTCTGGCTCCAGGTGGGAAAGGTTTGGAAGTCTGGCTTGAGCTTTCTCACCCAGCACTGGCTTCTAGGCCCTGGGCCTGGGCTCTGAAGTGCGGACACTCAATTCCCCTCCATAATGACCCGGCCAGCCCCCCTTCAGGACTGGTCCACATCAGGCCCTGTGCTGACAGTCTGTTTGCGGCGAGGAAGTGGGGCCCACAGACCTGAGGGCTGTCCATCTAACATGGGTGGGGTGTGGGTTTAGGGGGTCACTCATCTGGATGCACCCGTGGAGAGGGTCAAGCAGCAGACGCCACTTGAGGCCACACGAGCCTTCAGGGTCAACCCGCTGGCTGAGGCCCAGGCCCCCCACCACCATCCTGGCCCACCACCTCCCCTGGGGCTCCCCTCCCCCCCCGGCCCCCACCAGGCACGTATGCCTAAGGGGGCTAGCAGCAGGGTCAGCTCTGGGTCAAGGCCCGCCTGGCACTTGCGGCTGCGTGACTTTGCTGAAGCGTAAGGACGACGGCTGGCTCTGAGAAAGCCTGTTTCCAACGAGGAAAGGAAAACAGCTTTTGCTGCCTGGCCTCCAAGGAAGCCAGATGGGTCAGCAGCTGTTCTGCGGGAGCCCGCTGAGAAAATGCCGCCAGGGCTCTCGCTCGGGCCGCTCCTGCTCGGAAACCCGGGCCCTGGGTATGGCCAGGCCTATTCTGGAAGGCGGGGGCTTCCTTAGGGGAGCCAAGGGAAGATCCCGAATCAATCTGCCCAGGCACCTCTCTCCCGGCAGAAACCACACCAGCATTTTGTACACGAAATTCAAAAAAGAAGAAAAAAAGGGGGGGCTTCCAAAATAAAAGAGAGAAAATATACAGACATACATTTTAGGCAGAGAAAATGTAAGTGGGTGTAAAGCAGAAATGCACCGAAAATGTAGCAAAAGGAAAAGTCCTTTTTTAAAAAATGAGCATGATAGGTGTGCACCACCACCCAAGCGCTGGGAGGCAAGACTCAAGGGATCGCTTGAGTTTGGTTCACGGGTTCGAAACTACCCTGGGCAACAGAGTAAGACCAGGTTCTTGAAAAAGCAGCCGGGTGCGGTGGCAGGCACCTGTCATCCCAGCTACCTGGGAGGCTGAGGCTGGGGATCGCCTGAGTCCACAGGATCAGGACTACCCCGGGCAACATTTTGGGACCCGGTCTTTTTTAAAAAATGGTACATACAATCTGCTCCCGTTAAGCAATAGAGTCAGTTCCATGGAGAGTCTCAATTCATCAGAACTCAGATGCGCCTTCTAGCTGCCCTTGGCTGCGGGCTACTCAGCCTCCCCCAACAGCCTCCAGTTCTGTCCTACTTTTCTGAGGGGCATTTTCTTTCTCTTGCCTTCCTGGGCAATTCCCGAAAGTTCCATCTTGCTCTTTTGAGCACGTGTTTCATTAACTCCAAGAATCCATCTGTTTATAGATTCTAAGTCCCTGAAATCTACATTTCTAACCCCAGTTTCCCATCTTCTCCTCAATCCTTTAAGCAATAACATGTCTCACGATACCTGACAACAATAAACTGACAAACTGTCTTTTTCTAGCACCAGCATTTTTTGACATTACCTAAAAAAAAAAAAAAGCAGGATCTACAAATATAGAGAATACTAATACCAAACAAGGAGGAAAGGTTATGCCAATGACCTTGAGATAGCACCGTTTTAATATCCACAGCAGGGATAAGGAGTAAGTATCCCAGACACAAATCGCATCTAGGAAGTCTTCCTAAAACTGCAAAATTGTAAAAAATAAATAAATAAATAGGAATTAAGATGAACTATCCAACAAATTATCTAGAATTATTCATCTCCTAAGCAATAAGCAAAAAAAAAAAAGTTCTCCAAATACTTTGAGAATAATTGATAACCACCAAGAGTGAAATAGAATCCTTCAATTACAGTCCATATTGTCACATTGTTTAAGAGGCAAAGAATCAAATGCTGAAGACATCAGATTAACATGTGTAAGTCCTTGATTGCCAGAAGAATCTCTGTTTCAGGTAATTATAAGACAATTCATAGACTTTGGTCTCTCCCCCCCCTTTTCTATTACTAACTGTCAGAATTCAGAACTGCATTAACCTCGAACCACTGAGAAGAGACTGTATAATTAGAAAACTGTATTTTTCAAATTCTCTCTTACCCAGGCTTGATTAATCCTTACTGTCTCACAGAGGCGGGCTCTAGAAGTTTGACAAATGAACAGGATGTAGTCCATCCTTGGTTAGATTTAAAAGATTTCACATTTTATACATTTGATTTTCATCTCATGATAGGACGGATACAACATCTATTTTAGATCTCAGTAGTATTCAGGTTACAAAATAGGTTTAAAAGAAAAACTTCTTGCCTTGTATGGTGGCACACATATGTAATCCAAGCACTGGTAGGCAAGAGGTCTGGGTTTGCTTGAGTTCACGGGTTCAAGACTACCCCAGGCAACAGAGTGAGACCTGGCCTTGAAAAAGCAGCCGGGCGCGGTGGCGGGCACCTGTAATCCCAGCTACCTGGGAGGCTGAGGCTGGGGATTGCTTGAGTCTGTGGGATCGGGACTACTTCGGCAACAAAGTGAGACCTGGTCTTAAAAAAAAAGGGAAGATCCATGAGAGTCAGGTCAGAGATTCAGGTCGGCGTACACATTTGCACGCCTTCACGGCAGAGACAGGTCAGCTCACTGACAAGACAGGTCAGGACTCAAGAGTCTGGGAGGAGCATCTGCTGGTGGCCTTCTGGAACAACAAGGTGAGAAGCTTCACCTTCTCGTCTTTCTACTGGGCTTTTTCCTGCAATGAATAATGGACATGAAATGAGATGACCAAGTTCAGGGTCGATTTATGCTTTTAAAAAAAAAAAAAAAAACTCGATGTTAACTTTTACAAGATATTCCACTTCTATTCTGATGACCAAGCTTCTTGTCAGAACGTCTTGAATTTAAGGTCTAAACTTTCTCCTTCAAAGATCAGTCCTATTGATACAGGGTTCTGAGTAACACAGTGAAAAATGTGTTGGTACCAGAGTACCCTGGTGGGCAGTCTTAGAGAAAGACCCCATGAGAAGAAACAGGAAGCACCAAAAGGCAGATAAAAGAAAGGAGTTGGGGGGGGGGGGAGAAAAGGGAAGGAAGGAGAATGGCGAACTGAGAGAACAGGCCCACGTGGCCTGGCCAGGGGAAGCCCCCTGAAGAGTGAGCTGGTGGTGGCAAGGAGGTAGGGTGATGGCAGAAGAGTGGCCGGTGTGGAGAGTGTGGCACCTCAGCAAGGTGGCATCGTGAGCTGTTACCTGGAGATGGCCAGGGATGGGGAAAGCTGATTTATGCATCAGCAATTGTGGAATAAATTTGAAGAACCTTGGAGAAGTGGAGCAGCTCAGAACCCTGGAGAGAGAAGAAGCAAAGAGAAGATGCTGAAGAAAGACTGGAGTTTGCAGAGAGCCTGCCTCAGGCTTAGAGGGGCAAAGGGCGCCATCTTGGACATGCGTCTTTGGGACCTTTGGGGCTGAAAGTGGTGACTGGGATAAGATAATTGCCACTTATGGCTGTGAGGACTTTTTGTTTTCCTGGTTAATTTCCTTGTAAATAAAACCTAGTTGTTAAGTTGCATTTGAGTGGCAACTGCTACATGCGGGTGAGGGACCCTGGGAGGCAGAAACCGCTTTTTAAGAGGGCTTTTTCCCTGTGGCTTGTTGGTTGGTGGCTTCTGCCCCTTTTGACCTGATTTCACAATGGGTGATCCTCTAGGTTAAGTCTGCCTCCTCACCCCAGCTCTCAGCAGACATCTGTCTCCTACCAGAGGGACACCTCGTGGAGAGCGGGACACAGGCTAATTCCCTTCACAGATCCATCTCAGGAACTATGTCACTGCTTCTGGAGTGAAAACGGAATTTCAGCGACTAATTTTCTCAATTATTGAAAGCTGTCCTGACAGGCCTCATATGTCACTGCCAGCCTCCAAGGTACCCATCCTTCAAGTTCCTAACTTAATAACAAGGTAGCCTCTAAATTTAGCACCTCCGTACCTGCCACCACACCCCGCACCCCTTCTTCCCCACCAAAGGTTATGGCTACCCCCAAACCCAAAGCACACAGTTCCAGAAGGTGGCAACCAACAAGGTGGCTCCACCTCATCTCCCCTCAGGGAAACTGCCTTTTCTATGACGCCAACAGAGTTTGCCAGGCACTGATGACGAGGTAGAGGGGGAAGAACCAATTAAAACCACCAATGACATCACTTTGCTGAGGTAATCCTAAGCAAACAGGCCTGTCAACCACACCCCCAGGTCATCACCTCTGCTCCCCACTCCCTGACCTGGAGTCGCCTCCAAGCCTACTTCAGCCTTCCAGCTTCGGGGCACCACAAACTCCACCCAAACTCCTCTCAAATTCCACCTGGACACCCAGCCTGAGAAGGAGGCAGGTGAGTCTCAGCAGAAATCCAGAAGTGGAAATGTGGAAGTGGACGCTGGAAGTGAGGGGTCAAACGCCTCTCTCCAAGTTGGCAGGGCATGAGCCTGCAGAAATGGCATTTCCACAGGAACTGTGTGGATACAAAGGGTTTTCTGAACAAAGGGAGTCTTAACCCAGAGATTTGCCTACACAAAGGCCATGTCCAGGCCTCACCCAAAAGGGGAATGATGATAATGTCCTTTCCTACCCCCACTCCCTCGCATTACAATGACCAGCATGAGAACAACTGGGAAAGCTCTGTGAGCTAGGAAGAACCCCCCCAAAGGCAGCCCTTGTGACCAAAAGTCAGAGTACAGGGTTGTGACACACTTAAAAACTGTATAGATCCGCAAGAGAAGATGGGAAGCGGGAAATAGGGGGAGTAAAGAGCAAGGAGAAAAGAAAAAAGGGAAAAGGAGAGGAGAATGGCGGACGGAGAGAACAGGCCCACGTGGCCTGGCCAGGGAAAGCCCCCTGAAGAGTGAGCTGGAGGTGACAGGGAACCATGGTGGCTGGCAGAAGAGTAGCTGCGGTGGAGAGTGTGGCACCACAGTAAGGTGGCATCGTGAGCTGGTACCTGGAGAAGACCAGGAATGGGGAAAGCTGATGTGTGCATCAGCCATTGTGGAAGAAGTTTGAAGAGCCTTGGACAAGCAGAGCAGCTCGAAACACTGGAGAAGCGAAGAGAAGATGCCAGAGAAAGACTGGACTTTGCAGAGTGCCTGCCTCAGGCTTGGAGGGGCAAAGGACACCATCATGGACATGAGTCTTTGGGACCTTTAAGACTGAAAGTAGTGACTGGGCTAAGATCACTGGCTGCTTGTAGCTGTGAGGACTTTTTGTTTTCCTGGTTAATTTTCTTGTAAATAAAACCCTGTTGTTGAACTGCAGCAACTGCATTTTAAGAGGTTTTTCTTCTGTGGCCTGTTAGTTGGTGACTTCTGCCCCTTTTGACCCCCTGAGCTCGTTTTTGAGACTGGACGGCCCCACCCTACGTGGTCCTCCTGGGAGGGCCTCTGGGGAAACTGGGTGTCCCTGAGTAGAGGTGAAGGCCAAGTACGCTGGCCAGGCCTTCACCTGCACACTCCAGCCCTCAGCGGCCCGCCTCCCACCCTCGGCTACAAGCAGGGGCCTGTCTACTCAGTGGGTGACGGAGCTCGGCCCTCGCCCCTCTGGCATTGAGGGATACACTAACCCAGAAGAGAGAGAGGTCCAACTTGAGGGCAGTTGGGGTGAGAAAACAGGAGCAGACAGTCGAGACCGGGCTGGGAGAGCCTGCAGCCGCTCACCTCCCTGTGTGGAGAGGAGGCCTCTGTGAAAAGCAGAGGATAAAATGACAGGAAGGAGAAAGGCATTCCCACCGGTCTGGGGTGACGGCACAGAGCCACTCACTTGAAAGGCTCCAGACCTCCAGGAGGGGGTGAAGCACAAACTCCCCCGAGATCCATATGCTGCTGATTAGGCCCATCCCCCACAGCAGGAGTCCCCACATCCACCTCAGAACAAGGCCCTCAGGCAGCCAGCCAGCCAGCCAGCAGTCTAGCCTTTCCTTCCTGACTGGTCCCCTCAGTCACTTCCACCAATGCTGCCACCCCCCTGCCACTTCCCTCCCCATCCCAGTCATCCTAAGGAGGAAACCTGCCCACAGCACCCAAGATGAACCTGGTAACTGTGGCGTCTCTCCTGCAAAGCCTGCCTGGACCAGAAACACAGACATTCCCTTCTCTCTCCAACTCCGGTCCTGGCCTGGCCCCCTTCCTCACTGCCAGCAGCTCACGACCCCCAGGGGAGCCACTTAACCCCAATGGTAGTGCTTAGGGCTAAAGAGATCTCTCACCGCAGGGTTTCCATTATTGATAGTAAAGCCCCAGAACTCTAATTACATCCTTCCCTATGTGCTGCAGACACACAAGCAGGTCAGGGGGAAGACAGCGAGGAACGCTGCATCTCATCCCGCTGCTGCACGCACAGAACACAGTCGCGCCTGGAAAGCACGGAAAGAAACACGAGCAGACACAGCCCGCTCAGGCTGCCGGGCAGTTCGGCCAACACATGCATACGTGAGCCTGCCTGCGTCACCGCCAGTGTCAACAGCCCTGTGAGGTCAGCCAGCCAGCAGAGAGCACCGGCACTGGGTCAGGCTTGTGTCCCCACGAATTCCAGCTCCACAAAGGCCACCAAACCTGCCGCAGGCCAAGCACAGTCTCAGCAAGCAGAAGCGGGCATCCGTGGGCCTCCCTCCAGTCCGAGGCGAGAGGCTGGCTAGGACGTGGTCCCCCCAGCTTCCCAGGACACGTGTCTGGTGGACCCTGCTGGCTCCACCGGCGACGCTTCTCCCTTCTCCCCAAGGCCTCACAAGCTCACACTTCCCTCTCAGCCTGAGAAGGCAGGGACAGATGGTATGCCCAAGGGGGGGGGGTAGTGAGTGGGTTCCCGGGTCCCCCAGGTGACTGCCTTTGGCAGAGTCCCTCGTTCAGCAGCATGTGGAAGGTCTAAGGAGAAAGGCAAGGGGGAAGGAGACATCAGCAGACACAGGCAGACCGTTCCTGATGGTCCTCCATACTGTTCTGTTTGTTTTTTTGCGGGGGGAATTCAGCCTCTGGTGGAGTCTATTATTTAAGGCCTGTTGGCTTCCTCTGTGAGGGCAGGTGCTGCTCTCTGGAATGAATGACAATTCTCTCCACGGTGTCATCTCCGCCTGCAGATCTTCCATCCTAACTCTTCTACACTAAGCATCCATCACCCTACCTGCAATCCCACGGCGTCCTTGGTATCGGCTATTGTGGAACGTGGTAGCAGGTAGAGATGGAGCTTCAGATAAGAGGAACACTTCCTGTCTCTCCAGCCCTCTCTGGCACACTAAGGGTGGGCCACAGCACGTCCATCACCTGTCACCGGCTTCCTGACCTCTCTGGAATGTCCCAAGAGACATAGGATCTGTTAGTGATGACCGCTGCCCCCACAGGTAAATCCTCCTGTTATCACGCATCCCCACATCCTGCCTGCTGCAGGTCACCTTCACCTATGCTCTGTTCCTTCCTCATGACATCATTGTAACATGTCCTTGCTGGGGTCTATAAGAGGCTTCACAACGTCACTAAAGCTGGACCTGGACATGCTTCCAGGACCCCCGTGCTGCGGGCTGGCCTCGCAGATGACTGTCCATGTCTTCTGGCTCATTCCACATGCGCCTCCTAACAAGCTATCAGTCGTCACCTACCCCTTCGCCCCCTCTTGTGGCTGATCACTGTACGTGGGAGGCCCTTGCACAGCCTCAAGGACCGAGCGTCTTTCTCCCTGTCTTAATTCATCGTCTCTTCTCCTCTGGGCTTCTCTGCCCCCGCCTACCCACCCAGTCCAGCTCTGCCCTACCAGCCTGTTCTCTCCAGCCACACACCTGGGAATGTTGTCCAACTGCCTCACCTTCTCCTCCTTCAGGGGTGCCAATCTGCTTTCCAGCCCCCGTGCCCGGTCACTCCATTTGCCAGAGCTGCCCTTCGCAAGGACGACCATGACCTCCACAATGCCAGATCCTCTTCAGTCTTCTTAGCGCTCTGACAGCCGCTGACACAGTGACAGCTGTTGACACAGTGACGGCTCCTTCCTTAAAGCCCTGCTCTGTGTAGTTCTGTGATGACGTAATCCTGTGCAGACCCCTCCTCCCCCACACGACCCCTCTGTTGCAGCGTCCAGGGACCAGAACAGACCCCTGCCCTTGGACTCGCCCCCAGGGTCACCCCATTTCTGTAGCACGGCTGTCACCCAAATGCCAAACATACTGACACCACCAACCTGGAATTCCCAACACTCAGGCCTCCTACTGAGAAGTGACCCTAATCTCTTAATTTCAGGGGTCCAGCTTTATCTTGACCTTCACCCGAAATGGAGTGTTTCACCTAGGTTTGGGGAGTCACTCTCCCCCCAAAGCTGCCTCCAAAGCTGCTGCCAGATCCCCCACGTACTCCATGCCCAGAGTTCCTGCCCTTTCTCCTACATCCCTGCTGGCCCATCGCTCCTGAGGAAGCATTTCTCACATACACCGAGACAGTCTTTTTAAGCCAGAAGTCTGGCCCCACAGGTCTTCAACTCATCTCCTTATTCCAGTCTTCACCCACAGAGCTTCAGCACGTGCAAAGCTTCAAGAACCTTCCACCGGAGGGCCTTGGCCCAAGCACTGGTGCTGGGTCCAGTGCTCTTCCAACTGCCCAGCCTGACCTGAGGGGACACAGCTCATCCTCAGGCTCCCAGCTGACCAATCAGTCCCCTCCTCGGGAAGGAGGAGATGTTTATTTGTCTCTTCTGTCAACCGTCTGCAAAGCCCCTGAGAACAGAGAGCATGCACTGCATCCACCACTGCAGAGCCTGACACCCTCCAGCATAGACGGACGCTGAGTGAACAAATGAACACAAGCAGATGAGCTCTGAAAACGGTGACGCACTGCACAACAGAGCCATAACTCTTCAAAAGGCAAGAGGACCTGCAGACGGCCCCTCCCCCACAGCCAACAGACAACCCCACCTGATAAAACAGACGATGACCTGTGAGTGCTGATGTCAGTTCCTCAAGTTACAAGTCACTGGCAGAAGGAAAAACGACCATGAGAAATTCTCGCTTCCCATTTTTACCTCAATCCAAAATGAACGGTGCTCTGAATCACAGAATTTAAAAAATTTTTTAATTGCAGAACTAAAAAACTCATGCTCGGTTATCAAACTCAATAGCTGGAGCTGGCGACAACATCTGTCACGGGGCAAGCAGCGATGGTAACACCTGACACCTCTGCTAACTGGGTGGCACTGACCCTCCAGACGGCGTGAGAAGACGTGTGCTCACACTCCCAAGCCCTCTCTTGCACCAACACCTGCCGCCATCCATACGGGCTTTCTGCATGCCAGGAGAGTAGCCACACTCCAGGAAACACCCTCCCATCGACCAAGTTCATGACCCCATATCTAAAGACCCCTTCTCTTCTCCAGAGCTCTCCATCTGCCACTCTGGACTCACTCTTCACTACTGTCTCCAGCCTTTGTCCCTCCAGTGTCTGCTACTCTCCATGTGCCCTACACTGTCACAGCCAGCCCCCTGCTACAATGGGCCACCACTCTCGTCTTTATATTCATCTTACAGCGGGAGCAGACATGAGCTGCTGGCAGGGAGGGGGGAGAGGCAGTCTGTTTCTATTAATTTAGCCACAAGCACAAATGCACATTCTCCCTGTGTAGTGGCCACCAACAGCTTTTTACAGCACTGCAGCTCTGATTCAAGATGCTCTTAAAACTCCCTAAGCAGAGACGTAGCCCAGGAACCTGATGTGAACAAAGTGATATTCGTCTCTTCCTTAGAGTTCCAGAACTGGAGGGGGCCTCAGTGAGAACTTATTTCATAAAGACACTGAGAAATTAATGTCAAGGGATGCATCTGTCACCAGTTGCAGCAACAGGGGCCACCATACACATCTAGAACTCGGGCTCCACCCAGCTGGTCCAGGTTCCTTCACGCAGCTCTGATCACCTTCATGCAAAGCACAGCGGGGGTTTCACAGCTGAGCTGTGTTGATGACATGTCTATCTCCATTCAGATGTCAAAGACAACTTCTAAGAAGCGAAAGTAAGAAAGAACGTAGGTGTTAAAAACATCTTTAGGAGCCAGAGCTGGTTGCAAAATCTTGGGGTCAGTGGTGTGGACAGAGTCTGCCTTAAACACAAGGATTAACAAAGCATATCAAAGAGCAGTTCTTTGTAGAAAAACGAAACAAAACAGGAAACCCTCAGTAAAGTAACCTTAGTGATTCAGAGTCATTTCGGAGAAGATCAGACAAAATCAGGCTCACTGACACAGAACAGAAACCATGAGGACTAGCATTTTTAGGTATTCCCAGGAAACCCAAAACATCCAAATTAAAGGGAAAAAGCCACATTTATCACAGGGAACGTTCATTCAGACACCCAACTTTCTGTGCCTGCACACTTACATGATCTGAAAGAGGCTGAATATTCTCAACAAACTTTTCAAGACACAGTCCAGAGACAAACTTTCAGCACTTTCAGTCTTTACCAGGGAATTGCTGATCTTGAATTAGTTTCAGTTTTCTCACAAACTACCAAGAGGTAAACTGACTCTTCACAAAATGAAGGCAAGGATGTGGGTTTCATGGATAGACTGGACCTTGAGCATTTTCAACCCCTACATTTGTTTTTAAGGACAGAGAGCTATATTTGTTGCTGTTCGCCCTCTGCAGATAATCACAGTGAAATAATCTCTAGTTCTTCAAAGGTAACTAATCCTGAACGGAGGCATTAAAATACCTAGATGATAAAAACGAAACAAATTCTGGGAGAAAAAGCATCATGCTAAGTTCAAGGGCCATTCATAAACAATTTTATCTGAAAGTAAAATATGTTTCTATCAATGTGGGTAATCTGGGGGCAGAAGCTGTTTTGTTTCCCTGTTTATCCCAAACACCAAACACTAGAAATTGAGTGTACTCCCTACATTCATAAAAATAATCTACTTCGACACACTTATGTCATTCGCAGCAACAAGGATGAAGCTAGGAGTCAGGTTAGCAGAAATAAACCAGAAAGAAAAAGAGAAAGATGGGATGGTCTCACTTATAGGAGGGACAGAGGGAAAACAATGTAACAGACAAGAAAAATTTAAAACTAACTTTCAGCAAAATTGAAACATAGGGCATGAGAGGGGGAGGGGGGGTAGTCAAGGATGGGAGGGACACAAAAGAAGAAGAGGATGGTTCACAGGTGATAAGGTGGTAGGAAAACCCACGGAAGATAATTATGTAAAATAAAATAAAAATATAATAATTTTAAAAATAATGTACTTCATTCCTTTCCTGTAAACTTGCCCGCTGCTGCCCACGAGGATGAGATGGCCCGTCAGAAAGGATGGGAAATTCTAGCAGACATTAAAATTCTGCAGGAAAGAAACAAGTCATCAAATCCACCAAGCTGCCTAACACACCGGAGGGCGTTCAACTACAACTGGCTGAAGGGACAAATTTGATCTTAATTACGAAGATGCACTCACCAGTTGTAAGGAAGTCACAGCTTAATATCAGCCTCCCAACTTCTTGATAAATTAGTTTCTCAACACTAACCTTTTGGATGTCAAAGACAGACATCACGTGCACGGCAGTCAGGAAAATGTCAGTGTGCGGAGGGGGAGGGGGCAAGGTAAACGCTAAGTAATCACGAGATTCACGAGATGACATCTCTGCATGCTTAACAATATGCTAAATCGGAAAACTAAAGACTATTTAAATACAGAATTCAGAGCAGCACTGCCCTGGGCTGGCAGAGCTGAAGGTGGCCATGTCGAGCTCTTGTTTTCTTTCATTCCAGCGTTTTCCTTCTCGGCATCACATCTGTTCAAGAACCTTCCAGTGGAAACGGGAAATGACTCGGAAGAGAACAGCTGCTGTTTCTACCTGCTGCACCTAAAGGGGTGGGCGCCCCCACCCAGGACATCCGCACTACGTCTCCTGCTGAAATTGGGTCAAAACAGGGCAGAAACCTCCAGCCAACAAGCCACATTTTTCTTTTTTTTTAAGACTCGGTCTCGCTATTTTTGCTTGTGGAATCGGCAGGCTCATGTTGCCCGGTCCCACAGACTCAAGCAATCCCCAGCCTTAGCTTCCCAGGTAGCTGGGATTACAGGCGCACGCCACCACGTCCAGCTATTTTGGGGGAGGAACTAGGTCTCGCTACCCCCTGGTGGGACTCGAAACGCGATCCCTGGCCCTGGCCGTGGCTTCCTAGGCTGCCCCCTACATGCATGCGCCACCGTGCCCGGCCAACAAGCCACATTTAAAATGTGACTTCTGCCACCCAGGTTCATACCACCTGCGTGTTGCAGTTGCCAGTCAAATGCAATTTAACAACAGGGTTTTATTTACAAGGGAAATTAACGGAGAAAAAAAAAAGTCCTTAAAACCACAAGTAGGCAGTCCTCTGATCCCAGTCACCATTCTCAGTCCCAACGGTCCCAAAGACACATGTCCAAGATGGCGCCCTTTGCCCCTCCAAGCCTGAGGCAGGCACTCTGCAAAGTCCAGTCTTCCTCCAGCGTCTTCTCTTTTCTTCATCTCTCTCCAGCATTCCGAGCTGCTCTGCTTCTCCAAGGCTCTTCAAACTTCTTCCACAAATGCTGTGATGCACAAATCAGCTTTCCCCATCCCCGGCCATCTCCAGGGACCAGCTCACTCTTCCAGGGGGCTTCCACCCACCCTGGTCACAGGCTCTTTACCTGCCCGCCATCCTAATGTCTCCCCTCTCCCCAAAAATCTCTCTCTTCAGTCTCAGCTCCTTTTATTTTTTTTTCCCTCCTATAAACCAGAGATTGCAACCAATTTCCCCTCACACTGGTGTTTGATTTTCTCTTCCCCACCCTGGATTGGCAGCAAAGTGAAAGAAGGAAGTACCCTTCTCCTGTCTAGGCCTCTGTTTTTCAGACACAGCGAATAGCATCAGTGCCTAAAATTTAATACTGCCCGTACCTCAGGGTTTTACTCCCTGAGGAAGTCATGGGAATCAGAGGCAGATTTTTCCTTTGCACAAAGCCCTTGGTCAAGAGGACAGTGAGGAGGGAAGAGGCCGAGAGGCAGAGCATACCCCTGGGCACCTGAGGTAAGAAGGCCGATGCTCCTTCAATTCTCAGGTCTCTAAAACGTGTTATCAACACGGGATCCAAACCCCCACAAAAGAGTGATGGCTGAATCACTGAGATTTCACCTCCTCTTTATAAAATTGGTATTTTGATTAAATGGGCTTCGTGCTAATGAATTTCACGGAGAAAGAAACTAAAGATGTCAGCTGAAGACTTCATCCGAGGGGAACCCTTCCATAAAAATAAGAATCTTCCCAAGTTTTTTCTGTGGTAAATGAGATCGATGAATGGCTTCCTGGCTTTTTAATTGTCACCCATGTGATAAGATGTCACTGTAATAATGCCAACTTCTTCCTGCCACTTAATGCTACTGACATCATCCTACCTTGTGGATTTTTCAGGAAAAGGCTGAGATGAAAAGCAGTTTCTTTGGCAGGGGGGATTTTCATTCTCCATACTCATGCATTATAATCAAATCATTTCGTGAAGTTTTGATCCCAAGGTTGGGAGAACAAAAACACCCTTTAAAAAGGCCTCTCCAGAGACAGCGGGGGAAGGGGGGGAAGCTCCATCTCTTGCCTAGATTACAAGTATTCAGTGTTTCCCTCCTTTCCACAAAGTGTCAGTCAAGACTACATGACTTCCAAACTCACAGAGTTAACGAGGATATTAAGTTGTGTATTTACTGGGAAACTCCAGCTTTCAAAGGTCAGTCCCAAGCTTTGGGATGGAGAACGTCCAAGCCAGGCAGGTACACAAGCCCCACCCCCCTTCCTCCCCCAACCGGGCGGCCCCTTCCCCGACTCTTGACCTCTGAACTATCACCTCAGCCTCAGTCTGCTCTACTTCTGAATGAGAACAATCCACAGTCCTGTACTCTAATCCACACTTTAAAGAGCTGAACCCCTGTACCCCCCCAAGAAAGCATTAGAGAATGTCACTCAACGGCACTAACACCCAATAGCTTTGATGTCATCATGAATTTTGTTACTCCAAAGATACTAGATCAACTAGCATTGTGTCAGTGTCCTGGAGGTTGTTTTGATGTTTGAAAGAAGCTCCTGTATCCTCAAGAGAATTAGGAATCCATGGTCTACAAGTCTGGATATACTCTCCAGAACACCTTTGGAGGGATGAGCACATACCCCATCCTTCCTGAGGTAGCAAGGCACCCATCATTCAGGTCAGCAAGACCAGAAAGGGTTCATCCCACGCAAGTCCAGAGGTCAGCACTTACTCTCTGAATGAATCTTTCAATTTTAAAAACGTGCGTTTCAGTCACTTCCCACCAAACATTCCCATTACATCGGAGGCGACTAAATAGTTATTTCTCTGCAGCCTGGACCCCTCCACAAGACAAGACTAAGTGTGCAGTTTACAGCCAGCCATTGCTATTTAGACGCACAGCGCGTCTTCACGTGCGTTATGACGGCAGTAACCCTAAATGCCTGTTAAAGACCATTTAATACCGCCTGCGACTTTTATGGACCATGGAATTACAAGCCTGCTCCCGCGCACAGAGACGGTCTGCATGCGAACATGGGAAATGAATAATTGATCAGGGAGAGCAGGGAGCTTCGCAGGCCTCCAGTTAGCGCAAGGAGGATATTAAAACGCAGACAACCAGCGCCCTGACACCCAGCAGCAGCTCAACAGAAACCCATCCACGGAGCCGGGAAGTTGTGTGTCTTTTTAAAAATTCCTCCTGGGAAGGGGAGGAAGAGGGCCTCCTTCCAGCCAGGACAAAGCAAACAGACCCAGGACAAGAGTTGGGAATTGCAAATGGGCTGCAATGCCTGGGGTGGCTACATCCAGGTCACAAATCCGCCTGGGGGGCAGGGCGAGGGAGGCTGCCAAGAAGGGTCTCTCAGCAAGGGGAGGGGAGGAGGCATGTGGCTCACCAGGTGCCAGCATGATTCTGCAATGCCCCCTTGGGGTTCCTCCCCAGAGCAAGGGTGCAGCACCAGGACTGACCCTCCTTCCACTGCCCCAACTCGTTTCCATGGAGATCTCCACCCCTGCCCCGTGCTTCATCGGAGTACAAGGCCTGGCTGGTGAGCAATCACCCTCGAGCCTGATCTGCAAGCAGCAATCCTGTTTCTGCCCAACGCACGAAAACGTCAGGAGTGAAACTAAAAGTGACAAGTCTCCAAGGAGGTGCCCATTCCCTGCCCAGCCTCTGCCCACCCGTCACGCTCCGAGAAGACTTCCTTTCCTTCTCCACCGCTGAGGATTGTTTTTCCTTTCAAAAACAGAGCCGCTGCTCTGAGGCTGTTTAACCAAGGGCTGGTCGGGGCTGACAGAACAGAGCTGAGCTCCAAGGATATTAGTAAAAATATACAAACGAGGCAAAGGGGAGCCCTGGCGTTCGCCCTGAGAATAGCCCAGATGAGGAGCTACGGGGCAGAGAGAAAAAAAGAGTGAGGTTGGCCATGGAGCCTGAAGCCCTGAAGGTTCCATCCGCCCATTCCAATGGCGCCCCTCCCCTAACCTCACAGTCCATCTGTCCACCTGCAGACAGACACACACCCACGATGACCAAAAGCCAGCACCGGCGCCACCTGGTCTTCGATGCACCCGGCTGCACATCCTCCAGGGAATCAAGGCTGGCTCTGAACAAGATGCCCCGTTTCCGGAGCCCAGAGCTACGAACCAAAATGGCAGCCAAGGGGGGCAGCTCCATACTCCCGGCGTTGGGTAGGACTCCAGCCCGGCCACTCTGGGAGCTCAGGGAGGAACCCAACCCCACACCTCCACCTGCATCATCCATCTCTGAGGCCCAGCTCTGCGTGCTGCCCGCCTCCCAGGGGTGAGCTGGAGCCAATTCCTGGGCAGGCACTGGCTGGACGGAGCAGCGGTCATCAGAACACTGCCAGGACAGGACCGGCTCGGTCAGCTCCCGCTTCCCAACAGTCCAGCACAGAGGAGCCAGCCCTAGTCGGGATGGGTGGGTGAACAGTCAGGCAGAGTCCAGGGCAGACACAGAAGCCTGCACCTTGAGGTTGCCGCCCACTGGCTCTTTGGAACCTAGCTGACCGCGACAGGACACAGGGTGGTTCCATGGGCTTTTCTCCCTTTGCAGGTGCTGATGCTGAGAAGGGGGTGACGCTTTCTGACCCCCGCCTTCCACACGGGGCTGGGCCAGTCCGGGTGGCGGAGCAGGGGATACCCGGGGCCTACCGTAAGGGTACTTGGTGTCCAGTTTGCACTCCGCGGTCCTCCGCCAGGGCAGCAGGTCATCGCTACAGCCGTTGGGCATCCCATTGTAGCCGATGCCCACAATCTTGTTTTCTGCATTCACGATGCAGGCTCCCACCTGGGGAAGCAAGTCCAGGGCTCAGTCAGCGGTGGCTGCCAAGTCCCACCTACTCTGGGAGCAGGACACTGCGGCCTGCAGCTTCTGGGGCCCTGGAGAAGAGCTGTCTCCTTCTCAGCCTCTGTGGCAGCGCCCCCCAGAGGGGGCCAGGGGCAGTGCATGCAGCCGGCAACTGTCCACTTTCCAGGAATGAACCCAGGCCGCCTTCACTTCCTAAGTTGACACGGGTCTGTGGACTTTGCTTTGCCACCTGCTTGTCTGGGGGGGAATGAGAGGGGTCTCTGGGCGCCCCACTGCTTGGAAACTCACCTGGGAGTTTGGGTCTTTGCTCCTCTGGGCCGACAGGAAGGCCACGGCCATGAAGTACTCTGGCCACTCCAAATAGTCGACACGCTTTCTGCAGGGAGCCTCGCTCATGTTGGCTCTGGAAGGGGCATGGGACAGGCAGCCGTTCAGAAAGCGTGTGGGTACGTGTCTTCCAGCTGCATCCGGATCTGGGCATGGGGGGGGGCAGCCCCCGCACCCCT
>PVHY01022438.1:0-22395 GCA_004024945.1 Uropsilus gracilis
CTTCCTCTCCCTCACCACCACCCCCCCCCTGATTGAGTGTGCAAAAAAGGTTACAGGTTTGTATTTATTGCCTAGCGAACTTGTCAGAGTGGGACCTCAGCAGATAAGTGAATGCACTACCTCTACCCCTCCTCTGGCCCCGCAATCTGGAATTAAAACATCTGAAGAAGGTAAATAGTTGTTTTGAGGATGGTCGAGTCTTCAAGCTTTGTGAAGTCAAACGCCAGAAGGGAGCCGAACTCTACCGTGAATAGAGGCTGCCATCTAGTGGGAACAGTTGAAAATGCCACGGGCTAAGGGAATAAAGGGGACAGGGCCAGGATATTGTTCTTAGGTGGACTTCGCTTCCAATGACTTTCCCGGCTTTATTCCCTCCAAGAATAAGAAAAGAGATGAAAATGGAAGAAAACCCCATATCAAAGCCTTTCAATATGCAGAGCTGTAGGAGTACAGGGATACTTCTATCCTACTTCCTTTTCTCTTTTAATTTATATATTTTTTAATTCCAAGTCAACTTCAACTCATTTCTATTGCTCCTTAGTTGTGGTTTTAATCCCATTCTTTTTACTTATCTAACGGCTCCATCTGTCTTGTACTTGGTCTTACTCCTAATTAGATCTATTATCACATTTAAGAGGTTTATGCTGTAAACTCTCAACCTCTTGTCTCCTCAGTCTTGTTTATCCTCTGCTTCTTTCCTCCTGGGAAACATTTCCTTGCATCCCATACATTTCTTGGTCTCCTGAAATCTGGCTGCTGCCTCCACAGATTTTAACTTTTCTGGTGTGTCCTAACTTCCTAGACTTCCTGGCACCTTGCTCTCCTAGCACTGAACACTGTGGGCCACACTGCCCTGTTTTCTTGGGTTCCTTATTCACTTGGTTTCTTATCTTCTGTTGCCACCTCCTCTTGCACTTGGCCTATTTCCTGCAATGTCCCAGCTTCAATTCTCATCTCATTCCATCTACAGGGTTGAGTTCTTAGAAATTAATTTCATTTCCTTCCATGAATGGACCATGCATGCTCTTTCTCTCTCTACTCCAGAACTTTGATTTTGTAAACAGTCCCCTCTCTTCTCCTGCATGATTAGTGTATCTTCTTGAGTTAACTTAGACACCACTTCCCCAGGGTAGGTACCCTCTCTTACCTCTCTTTGTGGTTTGTATCACCCTGCTCCCTCCCCACTGAAGCTGGTATCACACTGTATTGTTGGTGCCATTTTTCTGTTTCTAGCTGTCTCTGAACTGTAAATTTTGAAATCGAAAGGCAAGATCTGTATCACAGGTTTGCTAACACTGGATAGTATAGTGTATGGCATATAGTAAGACCTAAATATGGATGAAATGAATAAGCATGGCATTTGAAATCCCCTGACTTTGTTCTCTTTTTTTCCTGGTGTACCAAGTTGTAAACAACCCAACCTAAACTTGGGAGAACAGACTGAGATTCCTCTGCCTTCATGTGATGACCTGAAACCACTGATAAGCTTTGGCAGAATAAACCAATGTTTGAGTGAGGCCTTCGTCTACCCACCATCAGGCTCTGGTTCATTTATTTCATTGATAAATTGACCAAGTCTGTAGCAAAGCCTAACCCTTCCTCTGTGCACTAAAATTTATGCTAGATCATTTATTCAAGGAGAGAAAATCTACCTTTTGATCAAAATTTCCCTATTACATCTTGTCTATCAGCATGAAAAGTTCCCCCCCCCCATTATGTAAAAAAACCCAACCAGTCAATCAACCTTTTCTGTCCCTGTTCCCTTTTTTGCCAACACCTCTGTTCTCCTCCCCTTCAGCTGACTGACAACACCTGCTCTCTCCAATTTCTTTTCCTCCATTCTCTTTGGAATTTCTGGTGGTCCACTGATAATCTTATCAGGTCACGAAGGCTCCCAGCTACACAAACACTCATTCATTTTAATCCTCTTCTTACTCTGCCTGTCAGTGCCAGCTTCCTGTTCACTCCTCCTCTAGAAACTTTCTTTCCTTGACTTTCAGACACCACCTTCAGGTTTCTTTCCTACTGCACTAGCTACTTCTGGCATAGTTTCTTTTCACACACTTGATGCTGAACGCAGGAACACTCAGGTTTAGTCTGTGCACCCTTCTCTTTTTTCTCCATACTCACTCCAAGTGTCTGCACTTGACTTAGAACTTGAATATCTTCTATACTGATTATGTCCATATTAATCTCTCTGGTTTGGACTTCTTTCCTGAACTCCAAGCTCAACACCTCCACTTGACTAGGCACCTCACATTTTCACATTAAGACTCAACTCCTGGTCTCACTTCAAAGCGTCATCATCCTAGCTTAATGGCAAATTTATCCTTCCTGTTGAGGACAAAAACCTCAGGGTCAGCTTGGCTGCCACTAGCTGACCTCATCTCCCTCTTGTTCACTCTGCTATGGTCACTGTGTTCTGAAACCATGCTGGGCATACTCCACCCTTAGATATCTTCCCAGAGAGCCAGTCACATTGTTCACTTCGTTCCTCCACTGATTTCCTGAAATGGTTACCTTCTCAATCAGTGTGATTGACTAAGCCCTGTAGATTCCAGGCCTAAGTCCTGGAACCTTTGAAAATTAGTATTTATGGCAAAAGGGACTCTGTAAATGTAATCATAAGGATCTTATGGAGAGAATTTCCTGAATTATCTTGGGTTGGGGGGAGGGCTAAATATAATCACAAGCATCCATATAAGAAGACAGGGAAATCTGACATAGAAGGCATTGTGATTATTGAAGCAAGATTCTATGTTGCTGACAGAGAAGGGCCACAAACCACAGAATGCAAGGAGAATGGGCACAGAAGCTAGAAAATACAAGATAATGAATTCTTGCTTGGAGTCTCTGATGGGACTGTGGTCCTGCTTACACCTTGACTTTGGGCTCTGAACTCTAGAACTGTAAATGAATAAATGTGTACTGTTTTAAGCCACCAAGTTTGTGGTCATTTGCTACAGCAGCAATAGGAAACAACATAGTATGGTCTTCTCCATATTCTCTTCTCTAAGACTGCATCCCTCCTTCAAAGCCCCTCCACACCCCACACTGCTTTATATTCTACTTATTACCTATCAACATCTAATGTAGTTTAAATTTCCTTTACTAGTTGATTGCCCATTCTGTTCACACCCTACACACACTTAGGCACCAGAAAAGTTAGGTTGTTTCGTCCCTTACTGAAACCCGGAGATGAGAACACTTTGAATCTGCAGTGAAAGTGTAATCCTTCCCTCCTGGCCTTTTCCCTACTACTTTGGCCCCATCTCCTGTCTGTTACTGCAGGTTTCTTTTCCTTCATTCAAAGTGCAAATCATTCGCAAATCCAAAAGCCCAAGAAGACTAGCAGGTAATGTAAATGAGACCAGAGCCGCTGTGTCCTGAATGGTAAGCTGTACAGTGGACTCTCTGGAGCTGGAGGGCTTGCCCTGTCCAAAGGAGGTGACTGCCTCAGCCCTGATTGACTTTCTCCAGACAGAACATGTGCCTCCTGATGCCATCTCCCAGTTTTTCATTTTTATTTGAATTCTCTTCTCTCAGCTTTCAAATCCTTACCTAATAAAAAAGTAAGCATGTATAGAAAAAAAGCACCATTCCTACCTCTGCTGTAATTGGGCATTTCCCCAGGACTTCATTTTTCACCATCTTTTTTTCTGAATTTACAGTTTTCCAAGGGATTCGCTCTCACATTCATGTTATCAATTACCTTCTTTACAAATTGGTGGTCCCAAATTTACTTCTGAGTTTCACAATAATAAATTCAACTACCTGC
Source organism: Uropsilus gracilis (assembly GCA_004024945.1). NCBI lineage: Eukaryota > Metazoa > Chordata > Mammalia > Eulipotyphla > Talpidae > Uropsilus > Uropsilus gracilis. Next base: position 3,779 of record PVHY01022438.1, read on the forward strand.
TTTGGGAAGGCTGGGTTGGTCTCTACCTAGACGTACCTGAGCCATGTACATCTCAAAATAATCTAGACTGAAGTTGTCATATAAAGCTAACTCTCCTACAGTTGCTATCCTGGTAAATGGTCCAAGTGTTTACTTGAATCCCCTAGCCAAAAATCTCAGCCTCTCCCTCTGTCTCACTAACCAGATATTAAATTATGTTGATTCTAACCAATTTCACAATCGTCAGTTTTACTGCTTGTACAGGTTGCCTCTTAGAAGCCTAGAGAGGAGACACTTCTAGAAGACCCTCTATTATACCTCTTAATGATAATATTATTACCCAAAGACTTTTTCTTTCCTCTGTACTGTTACTAGAAGGCGCTAACAAGATTAAAACATGCCAGTCCCTTGTGAACCATTCCAAAAAACTTGTGACACTGGTCCCAAGGCATACGAATGGTATTTCTTGATAAGAGTTCTACACAGGTTTAGAGCAAAGAGTTTAAATATAGCTAAGTTTGTCACCTCTGCAGGACTTCTCAGAACCCTTCATGTGTCCATGCACACACTCTCTCCAAGAGTCACATAGCAGTGAGCAGTTTCCCAAACTTTTTTTTTAAGGGACACCGCAAGGTATTTTTTTAACAGTGAGAACTATTGCTTCAATAACATTTCATTACTTAGGGTATACAATGAATATTCTTTAGCATATTCTGAGAGCAGAACTATAAAGTTATAATATCTAGTTTCAAATTATGGCTGCACCCTTTACTTACTTGGCAGTGTGACAAATTATTTTTCTCTATACTGCTATTTGTAATGAGGATAAACATACAACATAGTATAGGGGTGATAAAAGGATTAGCGTTACTATTCATAGTACATGTAAAATAAGTATGCAGGACAGTGCCTGGTACACAGTAAAAGTCCAATAAGTGTTAGCTATTTTCTTATTGGTGGTTTTTATTTATATATATATATTTATTTATTTTGAATTTGACATTCAGTTTTACAAAATAATATAGACAAAGTTCATGTATTTCTTAACCAGTTTCCTTCAATAACACCGTTATTCAAAATTATAATACATATAATATCACAAAGATACTGATATTAGTATGATCCACTGATCTTGTTAACGTTTCCACCCTGATTAAAAACTTTTATTTATTTTTTTTAGGTAACACTGGTTTACAAACTGTATATGATCTAGACGTACAGGAGCACATCCTCCAGGTGTGTTACCACACGGAAGCCACCACTATTGATAGTCTTTTCACTGTCTTCTCCACCACCCGCTTCTATTAAGTTAGACCCAGACTTTCAGATCCTGAAACTACATCTCTTGCTTTGGGTGCAGCTCTTCCTTTTTTCCTGAAATTTCTCTCTAGTCCCTCCTCTCTTTTTGCCCTATTTATCTCTACCTGTTGCTCAAATTTTTCCAAATTTTCCCAGGCGATGTGCGCACTTGCACACTCAAGAAGTATTCATCGAGCAGCTGCTACATACCAGGCATGTCTGGAGGGGGAGTCAGATATGTCATACGTTTAATATCCTTACTTCTTGTAGATGTCAGAGAGCGAAGCTCCTGAAGATTTCTCAGTCCACCTTTCTGTTCTACACCCTCTGAAGGCCGTGTTCCAAACAGGCCCATTTTAAACGCATCCCCTCATCTGATTCCCCCGAAGGCTTTAAGCTGCTCCAGAGGATTTCACCTTTGTATGGCCTGGGACGCATGTGTCGACGTGATTTTTGAACTGGTCTTGATCACTGGGCCAAGCCCTCCACTGCCTGCACCACGTGGCCTTATTTCCCTTAACTGTGTAACAGTAAAACCTGCCGCACAGCGCAGCGCCCGGTTGCACCGCACTTGACCATGCTGTCCTGCCTGGCGCGCGGCCCCAGCACGTAGCGGGGCGCACCGCGGTATCTCCTTCCCCGAGTCCTTGAAAGTAACGCTAGGGGTTACTCGCAGGGGGGGATGCATGGGCACGGTGGCACCCTCCGGGTCCCCGCCCGCCCGGCCCCGCACTCACGAAGCGCGCTGCAGTTGCTTCAGCAAGTGCGCGACCCGAGCACGGGCGGCAGCGGCCATGGCGGCGGAGTCCTCCTTCGTGACCCTGCCCCCTCCGCCGGCCAATCCCCGCCGCCGCAGCCACCTCCCCCTCGGGCCGGCCAATCCCCGCCTCTGCCCCCCTGCCGGCCAATTCCCGCCTCCGCCCGTCAGGTTCCCCGCCCAGCGCGAACACTGGGGAGTCGGACCTTTCACCGCAAACCCAGCGCTGCCCCAGCGAAGTCGCCTCAGGGCAATTGTTTATTGGGTCCTGGGTGCTTCTTTTAAATCTGTACTTCATTTTCCGTACTTCACATGTTGGGGATTTGGGGGAAAGGGAGAGAAACTAGGACATTCATTCTTCTGCTCTTTTCCCGTAAAAAGAAAAAGTTAAACACCACCAGAGTAGCGCTTAGGTGTACAATCGCTTACCTACTACCTACCGCTACTTATCACGCTACACATCTTCGTCTGAAGCCCAGTCGCCCGCCCCCACCCGGCAAAGGATTCCATCGCCCCATCGGATTCGGATCCCCTACTGGTAACCACTATTCTGTGGTTAATCTGTTTTTTTTTTTCTTTCGCTCTCCCTTTAATAGTTCGTATACATGAAATTATGGCAGGCTTTTTTCTTCTGACTTAGTATAATTATATCAAGGCCTATCCATGTCACTATTTTACCTTATTTTCAAGACGATTGAGAAACTGCATTCTGAAACTTTTGTCTTTTTTTTTTTTATAAATAAGGACAGTGCTATGTCCAACTGCTCTATCAATAGTCTAAAAATAAATAAAATTAAAAAAACCCAAAATCTTCAAACAAAATAGTACAATTCACCCAAGAAGAGAATTTAAATGGTTTTAAAATGCTTTGTGAATGCCGTGGTTTTAAATGAAATCGTTCATGATACCATTAAATTATCTTATCAGTAGTTAAAAACTTTCCATGGTTACCCTATCCTCTGTAAGGGCTTAAGACTACGATAATGTGCAATGTCTTAGAGGAAACACTGATCAACTTTATCAGAAAGTATCTTGAGTAACACCTTGTTTTTAGAAATCTGAATATTTTCATAGCACTTTCTACAAGCACCTTATATGACAAAAGTGAAAAATTAAATTCAAAATGAATTCCCACTTTAAATTTCCTCCCAAACTCTCAGACCAAAAAAGCAGAATGGTTCTCAAGTCTTAGCGGCAACTAAAACCATTCCTCCCAACCCCTTTCAGGGAGACATTTTTAAAGACATAAATTACCTGAAAACAGTTAATGAGGATACTCAGGATCGGTGTTAACACTTTACTAAAACTGTCTCAATTTGCTAAATGAAATAGTAACATTTCAACTAAGAATTTTGTGGTTTTCTCTCATCCTCAAATACGCTATTTAAAGCTTAAAAAAGGGCACGAAAAAAAGCAAAAGAATGGGGATATGTTGTAAAAGATTTTCTAGCTTAATGAGGATTACCATTATTTAGTGAAACCCGAATTCATTTACAGAAAGTTACCATTCTCAGTGTTGAACGAAAAACACTTTTTTCAAAGACACTGGCTGTTCCACTCTTACATTACATCCGATATCAAAATAAGTATGAGTCTTTCTAGAAGTGGTCTTGCTGAAGCCTTACAGCTGCTTTTTAAGAGTAAACGAAAATAACGAGTACCCTGCAGCCAAATCACTTAAGATTTCTACCAATAGCCAGTTTAGAGCAGTATTAGATTTTTTATTAAATAACCTTTACAGCACTTACTTGTCAGTTCAATTCTGAATATGTGATTTTCCCTTTTCCCCCTGCCTTGATAAATACAAACTCGTTATAAAAATGTAGAAATGTATAAAACCATCAAAGTCTCTGATATACGACCATCTCCCTCATTCCATATCCAAAGTAAAAAAGAAAAAAAAATGGTTGTGGGAAAACAGTCCACTGTAATTTAGTCCAATATTTACAACATATTTGAGAGGAGAGCAAGCCAGTGTCTCTTCAATCTCAATGAAGGCAGCAGCAACTTTCCACAATCCCCCACCCACATACCTATAAATTAACATTTTGTATATATGGTCTTAGGTTTACAGGGTGAAGTTTACTTTCTCCTCTTTCCTCCTTGTTGCTGTCCTCCTTTCCTTTTGCCACCCAAGCCAGGGGGTCCTGAATTCATCTTACCTCCCAAGCCCCCTTTCCTCTTTCCTCCCTGGCTGTGAGGACCCCCTTTCCGCTTGCCCCCAGGTCCCTGCCGGCCCCCCTTTCTCTTGCCCTTTTGGCTCATTTTCCTCCTTATGGCCGCCGCTTCCTGATCCTCCTCCCTCATCTGTTTATTGGTGGCCCTTGTTACGTCCATCTGAGGCTTTTTGCTGTTCATGATTCGCAGCATCTCTAACTGGCTCTTCTTCTCGGCAGCAAAGTCCCCGAAAAGAGGCTGAAACTTCCTTTTCTTGCCCGAGCCCCGGGGTGCCTTTTCCTTGGGTAAGCGCTCTTGGAAGCGCCCCACGGAAGCCGTGGAGACTTTAGCTACCTGCATGGCGCGGCCGAGCTCCTCTTTACTCTGGTGCCCGGTAGGGTGCATGCCAGCCGAGCTGGGCAGCTGCATCTTGTGAGCACGGGCCAGGTTACGTAGCCGGTTCAGCTCGTTCTTGGCCACGCGTTCCTTTTTAGCCTGAATGCGCTTGGCGAACTGGTCCTCCAAGGGGTCAGCCCGCTCCGGCACCTCGATCAACCATTCCTTGGTGTTGTCGCGGGCGCGCTGGTACCCCCAGCGGCGCCGCCACTGGCCGCTCACCTCATCCCACACCAGATTGGTTTTCTTCTTGGGTTGGATGCCCTTGAGGCGAGCGAACTGTTGCCAGCGTGTAAGCGGCCGCGGTTTGGGCACCGGTTTCTCGCGCGGCAGGCGAGTGGTGGGCTCCGGCAGCTGCGCTACCAGCGCCTCCTCCACACGTTCCGTGGGCAACTGCCACAACTGGTTGATGAGCAGCTGCGTGTTGTCCCGCGCCAAGGCTCGCAGCTCGGCTTCCGCGGTGGGTCCCGCGCGCCGCAGCTCAGTCGGGGGGTTCCGATCCGAGGCCAGCAGGTTACCTAGGTCGAACTCCAGCTCCAGTTCCTTGTGCACGGTGATGCGCTGCAGCTTCTCCGCCTCATCCCGCTCCGCCTTTGCCAGCAGGTCCTCCACGCTTTGGCCCGCCATAACTTCGGCTCGGTTCAGGAGACAAGTAAAAACTACCTCCCTGCCGGTGCCAGCTGAAACCCGGACAGCACGACCACGTGTGGCCGCGCCGACACCGGTTCCGGAAGTAAAAGGTCCACTTCCGGAGCACCCGGAACTGGTTTATAATCCGGGCAGCGCGAGACGCGGCCGGCAGAGGGCGGCGTTGGAGAGCGCATGGGACTCCTGGCGGCGCTGTGGATTGGCGCCCGGATGTAGGCGGAGCTGGCGCGAGGAACCCCGATCACAAATTGCAAGGCCTAATTGACACCTTGGTTCCCAGGGGTGGGCAGCGCAGCTTCTTGGGGTCGCAGATTGAGGGGGTACTGGAGCGACTGTGTTACAGTATCAATGTAAATCTCTTTGTCAAGATGTCAGAGCTGCCTTTGTCGTGGGACTAGACAAGTTATGTTTCACCAGAACTCTGACTCGTTCATGGGGCGGCGGGGGGGGGGGGGGGGGGGGGGGGGGGGGGGGGGGGGGGGGGGGGGCGGCGAAGAGCGGGTGTGTGTGTGGGGATTTCTGAGAAAGCTGTTTCTCCCAGATACACATAAAGCTGTGTCTAGAAAAAGACTTGGTTTACTTTGGGAGCGATTCGGGGTAGCAGTTAGATGTCTACTAATTGGGTGTGCGCTCATCCCGGCGAGCTCACGACAGACTCCCGGAGCTCAGCCACCTCTCCCAGTTGGAGGTAAAGGAGTGCCCTCGTAGGCACTTAAATTGCCTGGGGCCCATTCCTGATTAAGCCACTGTTTGAGCTGGAGCTAAATCCCTGTAACTGGGCCTAGTTAAAAACCTGTAAGGTGAGTGTATTTAGACTACATACCTTCTGGGGTGGTTATGAAGATAGGTGAGTTGATATACCCCAAGGGAGGCCCAGATTAGGGTCTGGAACAAGAAAGCTCAGTAAATGTTAGCGAAGCCAATCATTTAATTGTCATAATGGTTCTGAGAGTAAAACTCAAGAGTAGTCTTACAAAGTGATTAAGAACTAGTTTGAGTCAAATTAAAATTAGATCTTGATTTACTCCACCAAGCTTGGACTAGTTGTTTACCCCAAGTCCTATTCTAAATCGATAAATAAGAAACATTAACTCCTAATAAACAGCATTCAGTGAGTGTTAACTTTTTTCCACTGATGACAAATGGGCTCAAAGAGGTAAAAAAGACTTTGTCTAAGGTTAAATATGTACAACTAGGAAATGTGGCTGCTGGAGGTGTCTAAAAATAGCTTTTAGGCCTCATGTATTCTCTGTAATATCCCAAAGTCTTGATGCTCAAAAAGTGTGCTCTGTTGACCAGCAGCATAGCATCATCTGTAAGCTTATTAAAGATGCAGAATGTCTGGCCTGGTCCCAATGTGAAGAATAAGAAATTTCATTTTAACAAGATACTTAGGCTGTGAGTATTCAGTCAAGTTAAGGAGGCAATACTGATGGTGTAGTTTACAGGTATTGTTTTCCTTTAACTGAGATTGTGGGTAGTGAAGAGGGAGTTATGCTGATGAATTAATCCATAGAAATGGAACTAATAGCCATTAGGAAATAGATTCAAATAGTGAGAACTTTAGATACAGTCCCATCTGCCACATTTGCCAAGTGAGGTTGGTCTTTTTTTTGAGCTCACTTTCTTTCCTCAACTTTTTGTTTGTTCATTTGTCAGACATTTATTTGACAAGAGCATTTTTTTTTTTTTTTTAACTATCAGGCATTATTCTGGAATCTTTTTTTTTTCTACAAGCATTATAAAGTTTCTTTATTTTTTCATTGAGCCTTTGCATTTTAACACTTAGTCCCACGTCTTTAATACCATTTCATGGGCCCAAACTTAAGTGAGAGGTCATAGTGAGACCTTTAACCTTAAACACTTGGAATTTGCCTTAGGAGAGAGTTAAGAACATAGATACTTCTGTTCTGGGCATGGGTCAGTATCTGGTTCATTTGTTCATTTAACAAACTTTTGAATGAATACCATATACCAGGTGTTAGGTATAGAGGTTATTGAGATCTTATGGAATAGTGGGGTAGAAAGAGGTAAAGAGAAATTTATCATACCTGCATGATTGGGTCTTTACTGAAGTACAATTGCCACATTTAGCTACTGAGTCAACCTTATGAATTAGGGGGAAAAGGAGCAGATGTTGATAGGTATTGAGTGGTATGAATTCTCACTGAATGAAATACTATTTGGTTTGAATAATACAGGTCAGTTCTCAATCGAATTCTAATTGTTTTATGCTCAATGGTTTTTTTACACTCTAAGTGAATTTTAATTTACTTGATGACTGAAGGCTGATTTTTACATTCACTTTTCTGAGCATATTACTGGATACATAATAGGTATTGAATACATGCTTGCTTGTAAGAATAAGGTTAACAAATTGACTTCTAGTTAAAAAAGAATGTTCATTATGTTAGATTAGAGATGAGAAAAGCTAGCAAGATTGAGATCTGGGACTTTAAAAAGTTTTAATAATACAGGTAGTGGTCTCTAGCTTTGCTTTGTGTTATGTGAGACTGTGGGTCAAGATAAGAACCTACTGGGATATTTGAGTAAAATGTGAAATTGTTTTAACAGTACAGAAAAATGTTGTACATTTTTTCCTTTTGTTGATTTTTCCTTGTGTCTTTTTTTTCTGTTGGTTTCCCTTTCTCCTTTTGTTTTATAATGCAGAGGAATCCCATGATTGGTCATTAGACCTTGGTTCTTTGTTCTTTTTGTCTGTTCCCTATGCCATTTCATCCATTTGTTTGGTGTTAATAGCCACTTTTGTGCAAATGCTTTTTAGGAGTACATCATTATTTTGTTCCTTTTTAGAATTATAGACCTAATCTTCAGTAGGCTCTTCCTTCATACTTTAACGTATAAGTATACATAGCATATCATCTTTCCTCAAAATTATTTCTTTCATCCTTGATTCATTCACAGTTCCTCCATGACAAATATTTATAGAAGGTCTTTCATGCCCAAGGCACTGTGTGTTCATTGAGAATACAGTGGTTATAGTAAAAGGCTCAGTTGATGTCTTCATTTTAGTCTCATAATTCAGACCTGAAACCGACCTCCAAATCCTCAGTCTAAAGTCCTGTTTTATCTGTCTCTTTATTGTAACCTTTCTATCCCCACTATCATTATTATGACCTTACCACCTAGACCAGGTCTCTCTCCTCTGCTTGGCTAGATCATTTCTACACTCTTTTTGTTGCCTCTGGCTTCCAGCAGGGTGGCAGTAACAGAAGAGCAGAGGATATGAAGAAAGTAAGATGAGGGTCTGTGTCCTGGTTACCCCACCCTTGGACACCTTCCCTTCCCAACAACTGCCCTACTTCCTGCCTTCACCCTAGCACTCTGCAGATTTGCTGTGACATGACTGGTTCCTCTAGAAGGCCACAGCTCCAATCAGGTAGCTCTTTCTAGGCATCTACCCTCTTCTACTGGCTTCTGCTTTCCTGGAGGTGGTTGTATATATGCTACTGTAGCACCCCTTGAGCCATACCTACAACTTTGTAATAATCCCTTTGTTGATCTTAAATTACCCAGTTTGACTGCTCTCTATTTCCTGTCTTATATTTAAGAACTATCTCATGCGAATCCTGCCAGTTTCCTGCCTCCTTTCTTTCCTTAGGCCAGTCCTGAAGATTTATCTTCCATGGATCTTGCCAAATCACTCCTCTCCTCAGAAACTCCCTTCTCTACTTAACAAAATCATGATTGTTCTCAGTCTTGGATGTTCATGATCTGTATCCAAACAGCTCTTTTTACTCAGATTAAATGAAATAGACCTTATGCTTGTTTTCCAAATATTTTTTACCCACACCTATGTCCCATCTTAGCTATTTTTCTAGGTCTTGGAACATTACTTAAGAAAGGCAAAAAATGAGGCACAGGACAGAAAAAGTAACAATTATGTTTGTGCAGCAATTAATGCAAAATTTTTCATTAACAGGAGTAAACATTTAGGAGAGACTTGCCTCCCACCCCCAACTATAGGAAAGAAGGTTAAAAACATGAAAGTAACACCTATAATGTTCCATCAAGCATAGCTACTTTGGACAGTGAAACGTTTCTCTAAGCAATTTCTTCATACTTTTGATACTATATTAACTTAGATTTACTTTCTAAATGTTTCTCAATTGCTTGGTAGTGGAAATTATTAGTACTAATTTAATCACTATTTAATCCTACTGTGAACATAGTTATTTTGAATATTTTTGTCTAGACATTCAGTGTGCGAGTAATTTGGTAAAATAGTAGAAAAGGACTCTCAAAATGCTTACTTTAGATCAACATGGTTAATTTTCACTGATTTATAATTTTAATTTGAAAGCACTTGACGGAAAACATTTAAAAGTTTCTTAGTCATAGACAAAACCTGTACTTCAGTTTTCATAAGAAGATTTTATCACAACTACAACAAAATAATAATAAAAAATTATTTGTAACAAGGAAGATATAGCATGAAGATTTTGTATGGTATAGAAGTTGATAGAATGCCAAACATGCATTTGCCTAGAAAGAACTTAGAATTTTGGGATAGTAAAAATAATGTTTGCATGTTGAAAGTGTTCTAAGTTGTTTTGCTTTCTGTAAAATACACAATAATTTTGTTTTTCAAAAACCAACAGATAGTTTTTCTGCACTTGCCAAACTCTTACCACAACTTCTAAGGTGGGTACTGATTGATAGTTTTTTATTCATGAGACTTCATCACCAAATACCAAGGGAATGTGATTGTATGAAGGTTTAGGTTTTACTTCTCTTAGGAGTTCAGTAGAAGAATGAAAGATTGATATGAAAAGGAAAACTGATATTCTGGAATTTTAGGAATATTTCAATCAAAGAAAGCAGTAATAGGAAGTTCAGTTCCATTTGTTAAATTATCATTTTCTATTATATCTTAATTTATGGTAGTAAAATTGCAATGAGTAAAAATCCTTTGTTAAATGAAATCTGAATAATTCTGTAAATAATTTTAGATTTATTCCAAATTTTGTAACTGAATCCTGAATATCTTTCAGGAAAGAAATTTTATTGCCACAAAGTCATTGATTTGTCTTTGTAATCATAGGCCACATGTAAAAATATATTAATCAAGCTTTTCTTGTAAATTTTCCATATAAATAGTACTGAGAATGTACTGGAAAACAAATGTTATGCTGAATAAACATTAATTCTTGGCTCTTCTCAATCGAGATTGTTTCTAAGCATTAACTCATCTATAAATGATGAAAACAATGAGTAAAATATGAAAAATGTTACAACATGTGCAAATTTCTGTAATCTGCAGTTTTCTTCTTGGTATAAAACAGCAAAGGAAAGAATGTCTTAGTGGCAAGTAAGCACATCACTCTTTCTGTTGTCAGTATTTAAGTGTGTGTTTAATCTCCTCCAGCTCCGTGGACCACTTTGGGAAGCAGAAGAAACATTTACTTCTGGAGTCTATGTCACTCAACACATAAATAGGACTTACTATTTAGAATGTATAAATGATGCTACTGGCGTAATTTTCCAATGTTTTATTTCACATCACCCCACTGTCCAAGACAGTGTGAATTTTCAGATGGGGAAGCTGATTTCTTACAGTGGGCCCTATGATCCTTTGTTGGGAAAGTCTGTGGATTTCCAAGGAGATACAGTTCAGGCTCAGCCTTGAATTTCTTTCTGTGAAAATGAAGGGCTTTGACAGAGCAGTCTTTGTGATTCATCTCTGTGATCCTTTGCTAAAAACCTATGCTCTTGAGGTTTTCTATATAAAGTACTTCTTTCTTGGCTGTTGATTGAAGTTTTTGACTGATATATCTCATTTTACTAAACACCCACTCTTCCTGAATCATTTATCTCATTTCCTAAGCTGGTTATATGACTCCCCATTGTGAAGTGCTCCCTTTATGCGCAAAGAAACTATGACTACACAACTGCTAATCAGTTTTTAATAATGTGGAAGTTGATTATTATGTTTTGTACATTATTCGTGATGCATTAATTTTTTTCTTTGCTTAGCATTAAACTGTGAAAGTTGGAAGTTATGTAGAGAATGAACAGAATTTAATTCATTTTACTATTCTGGAAAAATTCTTATAGGGTAGGAGATACAAGATATATTTATAAAATATATACAAAGTCAGGTCTGAGGAAGAAAGATTTTGGGTTAGCTTTATTTGTGTCTTTCTTTGCCCAAGATCTAGAGCTGTGATGTTGTTGATTATTGCAGTTGTAGAATTGAAAAAAAATTAAAAGAAAAAATTTCAAAGTTAATTCCCTGAAATAATAAACGATGAAACTGGGACAGTTTTGTGTTTCCTAATTTGATGTTACTTCTGAGAAAGCTAGTGAGAGTTTCAATACAAGGGAGATAAAGTATAATAAGATATAATAAAATTGTGGGTATGTTTAGTGAGTTTTGGTGATTTTGTGGTATAATAATCTGGGGACTAATTTCCTGAGGGATTATTATCGCATCTTAAAAATGTGCTGGCATTATTTCTTAACCTTAGAGTTCCAAGGGTTGGAGATAAATTATTCAAACATATTTTCGTACAGAAACCTGGAGGATTCAGGGGATAGGTTCTGACTTTATGTCTGCTACTTGTTAGTTCTGTGTGCCTGTGAGGAGTCATTTCACCTCTGTACGTCAGTTTTCCTGTCTTTAAGGTGACCTTCTCTAATTTCTCTTTGTCTTTTCTACCTTTATGTAGCATTCTGTGTTTTTGTTAAGATGGCTTTAGAAGAAAAGAGTGATGATGGTGAAACTTAAGTCAAAGGTTCTTAATAGGTGTTTTATTGGTGTGCTTCAGAGGGATATGTAACCTTAGATGTTTTATGAAGAAGTGTGTGTCTATGTATGCATATGCATTTTTATGAATAGATGATTTCCTTGCACCCCATCAGATTTTATAAGGCATCTGTGATTGTATATTCTTCCCCTACAAGTTTAAGAATTACTGTCCTGCAGAAAAGGGAGTGAAATGAAGGCTAGAGGGAGTAATTGGTAAAGACTTTATGAAAGATGAGGAACTGAGTAGACCTTTGAGGCAGAATTTCAATAGATGTAGAGAGGAAAAGGCTCCTTTCATTAGATGGCAATAATATGAATAAAGGCATGCCATTAGTATTAGGCACCACTTACCTTTATAAATCCTTACAATAGGCCTAATGAGGTAAATACTAGCTTTATTCTTATTTTACACATGAGAAAACTGATACTCGTAGGGTTGAAAAACTTGCTCAAGTTCATGCAACTGGTAAGTGTTCGAGCCAGGATTTGAAGCTTTGCAGTCTAATCCCTGAGCCCAGGCACCTGAACACTGCACTATACACCTTCCTCTCTCTGGTCCACTGGTGGTTTGTTTTGCCAAGAGACTTGTGTTAGGAACAGATAAGAAATAAGGTTGGTTAAATAGGGTAGTACCAAATGTAGAACACTTTTAGGATCTAGAATAATTTAAATTTGATACTATAACCGTGGAAGACTTTAAATTATCAAAGGCTTAATTAACCAAAATGATATCTTAATTGTATTCTTTAAATCTTCCATCATCTTACTAATATTTTGTCTTCTTTCTTTCCCCCGGTTTTTCTTGATAGGTCAACTACCTATTATTGATTTATCAATATGTAATTCTACCAGTTTATTTTCTGATGTATTAAGCGCTTCCTATGTATTAAGAACATGAATGTATTGGGAGATGTAACAGCAACTGGAGGGCAGAAGAGATGATATGACTATCTTGTCTTGTCCTCCCCATGAGACTTCAGTGCGTACAGATGTCCCAGAGGGTGTTCATTCAGTGAGATTACAACAGTGGCATATAATGCCAATTCCAGACTAAGTTCCCTTCAGAGCTGGAGAATTGGATTAATAGGCTGCAGTTTTAAGAAACAGTTGGAACTCTAAATAACCTTTATGCTGAAGCAGAGAAGCATGAGGGGCCAATTGTATCTTGAATGCTGCTTGACATTTTTAACAGCATATCCCATCTTCTTATGCTTGGTAACTGACTATGAGAAGATTATGAAGAAAGTTTCCAAATATATTGAAGAGCAGACTCAGAAGATATATGTTTCCCAAGGTCTGCTCTTGAGAGATTCCATTGAGAGAGGACTTTGGGTTATTGAAATTACCATTTATGAAGACAAAGGCATGTGCAGTGGAAAATAAGCTATCAGATTCAAGATTCCACCTCTAGCTGGGATCCTCATCTATTCACTTGCCTATCATAGTGTCTGCTTCCAGAGCCATGGTATCATTTACTTGAAGTTTGAGCTTTCTAAAAATCCAAACCTGGAGTGACCTCTAGTAACTCAGCATCCACTTTGTGTCTCCAAATTGTAAGGGACTCTGTAATCTTTTTTTGTTATATATACTCAAAATTCTGTAAAACCATCTCTGCCATATGTCATTTCAATGTATGCAAAAATGTGTTTCTGAGTTTTCAGCCATTTCATTGTTTTTTGTTTGTATGTCAATATCAAAACCTTCCAAATCTTGCTGTCCAGTAGGAAAATTCCATTTCATTCTTATTAGAAATGCCTTGTCTTAAAAAAAAAGCACCTTGTCTATACTTTTGCTTTTCAGTACATGTTTTAGAATAGATTTAAGAGTTTAAGAAAGCACTGTTGAAATTTTTATTGGATATTTACATTGTTTTGGAAGGAGTCATGACATCTCAACATTATCGATTCTATACACTAATATAATACCTCTCTCCATTTATTTAGACCTTTTTTTAAATGTCTCAATTCTCCATATACATCTTTTCTTAGATATTTATCTGAGAAATGATATTTGCTAGTGTATAAAAGTACAATGGATTTTTGAATATTGATTTTATATCCAGCTACTTGTTAAATATTTTTATTAGTTACTGTAATTTTTTATTATGTACAAAAGAAATCATGTGAAAATAGTTTTGTTTATTCCTTTCAAAACCATATATTTTTTTCCATTTTTTCTTGCTTTATTGTACTTGTTAGGGCAATATTAAGTGAATGTGTAATCATAGGTATCTTTATCTGAGTCTTGATTTTTAAAGGGATTCTATAATGTCTCACCATAAAGAATGATACTTTGTATAGAGTGAAGACATTCTACTTGAATACTAATTTGCAGAATTTTTTTCTAATGAGTTGGTTGAATTTTTCTAAGACCTTGATTGAATACTAACAACATTTTCTGTACAAATTAAATGATTATATAGATTTTTATCTTTTACTCCATTAGTGTAGTAAATTATATTGTTATATATATCTATATAGCTATATCTATATAATATATCCATAACTATACATTACCTAACATTCAATTACATTATATCCTGGGATAAAACCAAATTGATCATAGTGTATTTTCTATTTTAATGTTGCTAGGTTTGGTTTGCTAACATTTCGTTTACAATTCTGCCTCTGTTCCTGGGGAGGTGGGCCTGTATTTTGTCCTCTTTGCACTATCCTTGTCTAGTTTGGATATTGATGTTATTGTAACTTTATTGGCTAAATTGTGAAATAGTTTTCTTTTTCATATCTTTGGGAGATTTTGTATAAAATTGGGACATTTGATTTTAAGTTTGGTAGAATTCATCTACCAGATCATTAAAACTTGGTATTTTCTTTGAAAAGAGATTAAAATTTTGATTATTTTTATAAGTAAAAGGATAATTTTTCATTTTTATTCAGAAGCAGGAATTATTTTTGGTATCTCCAGAAGCCTAATAGAAATAGCCTACCTTCAATAAAACTGTATGTAATTATAACATCAACTTTTGTTGCCTTATGGCTGTTTAGTGTAATAGCATGGTCATTTTGGTCTGGCTGAAATACATATTTATTTAATGAAGTAATATTGGTAATATTTAATGAAGTAATATCTGGTGCTGTTACCATAGTGCATGAAAGCACCCATAATCCACAACCATAGTCCATTTTGTTTTATTTGTATCATTTGTTTAAGCTTATTTAATTAAACATGAATGTAACTTTAATGATCATGTACAATTTTTCATTTTTTAAAAATTGTGTTGTTTTTATTGAGATAATGTTGGCTTACAACACTGCATGTAAGTTAGATATATAGATGCATACTTCCTCAGATCTGTGTTACCACATTATGCGTACTGCCAAAGCATCTATAATTCTCTACCATTGTTCATGCAATCCTTTCCTACCCTTACTGGTAGTCTCAATTCAGTAGTCAGATTTCTAGGGCTTTTTTTTTTTTCTTTTTTTTTGTTGTTAGTTTTATTTGTTCCCATTTTCATCCTCTATATTCCATATATAAATGAAATCACCAGGTATTTGACTTTCTTCTAACTTATTTTGCTTAGCATAATCCCCTCCAATTCCATCCATACTGTCACAAATGGCAAGATTTCATCCTTTTTGTATAGCTGAGTAGTATTCTGTTGTGTATATATATATATATATATATATATATATATATATACACTATATTCTCTTTATCTAGTCATCTGTCACTGGTGTTTTAGGACACTTTCATAACTTTGCTATTATAGATAATGCACCAGTGAACCAAAGAATGTATCTATTTGAGTTTTTGTATTCTTTAAATAGATGCCTAGGAATGGACTTGCGGAATCATATATAGACCTATTTTTAATGTTTTGATAAGCCTCCATACTTTTTCACATGGGAACTGGACAGGTCTACATTCTCACCAACACTGTATGAGGGATCTTTGTTCACACTCTGACCAACATGATTTCTGACCTTTTTCCCCCCAGGGACCATTCTCATGGATGTTAGGTATTACTCATTGTGTCTTTGAATTACATTTTGTGTATGTTGTGAGATAGTGGTCTAGATGCATTCTTTTGCCTATTACTGTTTAGTTTCCACAGCACCATTTGTTAAAAGAAACTTAATTTTCTCCAGTGTATACTTTTTATTTCTGTGTTGTACACTAGCTGTCCCTGTAAGTGTTGATTGGAGTCTGGCCTCTCAATTCTAGTCCATTGATCTGTGTATTTTTATTCCAATACCACACTGCCTTGATTGTTACAGCTTTGTAGTATAGTTTGAAGTATGGGAGTCTTATATCTTCCCCCCACCCCTGTTTTTTTTTGGGGGGGAGGGTTTAACTATTCAGGTTATTTTGTAGTTTCATATAAGTTTGAGTAATGTTGCTCTACTCTTTAAAGAATTTCATTGATATTTTTGATAGACATTGCATTGAATCACTATGTTGCTTTGAAAAAGATGAACATTTTAACAATATGAAATTTTCCAATCCATGAGCAAGAAATAGTTTTCTTTTTGTCTTCTTGTATTTCTTTTAATAATTTCTCATGTTTTCATTCAAGATCTTTCATCTCCTTTGTTCAATTTATTCCCTCAAATTATTTAATCCTTTTTGTAAACTACATATTTTTTTCCTGGATTTCTTTCTCTTTTAATTTGTTGTGTGCATATCAGAATGTAATAGATTTTTTATGGATTGATTTTGTAGCCTCCCACATTATTCATTGTTTTTAGTGGCATCTTAAGGGTTCTATGTTTATTTTCAAATCATCTGATAGAGGAAGAGCTTTCAGTTTTTCACTATTGAGTATCCTGTTAGCTTTATTTGGCTTATATGACCTTTATCATGTACAATGCACTTTTAGAACTCTGGTTTCAAACTTTGGAAAAATATCGTTTCCTCTCCCATATAAAAACTATGTTTTTATAATATTGTGTAATCTCTTTTTCCTTGATTTCACCAGATGATTTTCTCTTAATTTTTGCAAAGATCCAACTTGGGTTAAATTAACACTTTCTATTGTTGTTCTTTTTTTTTTAAGTTTTATAAGTCAACTTAAGTTCACTTTAGAGTTTTTTTTTAATATGTAAGTTTTAAAGCTATACTTTTGTCTTCAAATAACAGTTTTATCATGTCTCAATGTTTTATCATACTTTCATTTTTACTCAGTTCTTTTTTTTTTTTGATTATATTTTCCCTCCTTTTAAATTTAACTTTTCTGTTTTGATGATTTAGCTATGTTTCTGATGAGTAGTTTAGTTGGATTTAAAGAATCTTCCATATTTATCAGAAAGTGAGTGATAAATAATAAGATTGAGTCTATTAGTACCAGACATCTAGTCTAACATCACCCCTGAATCTGTCTTTTTTTTTTTTTTTTTAGTCTTCAAAGGATTGTATTTGTATTTTTTTTTAATATAAACAATTTTATTTTATTCTTTGGGTTACAACCTCTCTGTTATATTTTTTTCCCCCTCCCTCCTCCCTCTGGTGCTCCCTTCATTCTCTCACACCCCACTCTTTGTTATTTATTAGCTGTGCTGAGTCCATTAGTTTCTTTCCTATGTTAGTGTCTTTTCTCTGGGTGAGGGACTGCGTTGTTGGGTCCAGGTGCACCTTGCTGTTAGATTTTCAGTCTTAAGTTTGCATTGGGTGGCCAGGTTATATTCGTTTATGATCTGTTTAGGCCATCCTCTCCAATCCAATCCCATCTCAATTGCTTTGCTGCTTTTCCTTATGGCTCTGGTGTCGGGCTTTGAAGGTCTTGCCTCCTGCCAGTGTTGGTCAAGAAATTTCTCTGAGTTCAGGCTTTGAGACTAGGTCTCGCTATTTTTGCCCGTGGAACCGCAGGCTTTCGTTGCGCGGGGTACCATGAACTCAAGCAATCCCCAGCCTCAAGCTTCCCAGGTGGCTGGGATTACTGGTGTACGCCACCACGCCAGCTATTTTTTTGGAACTAGGTCTCGCTATGGGTCCTGGGTGGGACTTGACCCGCGATCCCTAGCCCCTGCCCCTTCATAGGCTGAAGCTTACAGGCATGAGCCACCGTGCCCGGCCCATGAGTGCAGGCTTCCGCGAGCGGCCTTTGAAGGTTATCTCCTCTGCTTCCTTTTGCAGTTTTGGTGTGGGGTCCATTATCCCCTCTTTGGTCATCCTCTCCTCTCCCTTAATGAGGGGAGGGTGTGTTGCTCTCCTTGAATATATCTCCAGAATAAAGTCCCGGGTTTTGACCTGTACAGTGTAGAAGTGCTCATGGTGACATCGTGTCTTCTATGGTTGTTTTTCTGGTCTTACTTATACTGGCTCACTTGGTTGTCCATCTGCTGTGTCCAGCTCCGGTCTGTTGGCTGGACTTTTGCCTGGTCCCTCACCCGTCCTATGTTGGGGTTGGTGTTGCACCTATTCTGGTTGCTCTGAAGTTTAGCTGGATTAAGAAGTAAGAGAGAGGCGGGCACAGTGGCTCGTGCTTGTAAGCTTCAGCCTATGAAGCGGCCGGGGCTAGGGACCGTGGTTCGAGTCCCACCTGGGGCCCGTAGCGAGACCTAGTTCCAAAAAAATAGCTGGGCGTGGTGGCGCGCACCTGTAATCCCAGCTACCTGGGAAGCTGAGGCTGGGGATTGCTTGAGTCTG